>VDFB02003410.1:0-89410 GCA_007258455.2 Sequoia sempervirens | reverse complement strand
TTTTGAATATTAATTAAATTTATAGAACTATATAGTTACCTATATTTATTCAAATTCCATTGTAACATCTGCATCCTCTCTTTTTGGTAATGCATCTACTTGTGGGAGAACTAAAACAAAAATTATTAACTATAATTAGGAAATGACTTAATACTAACATAAGAAGATGGATTAAGGGGAGATACACATGAGCCTTGACTCTAAGTTATGTGAGAAATTTTTAACTATATATAATAGACTATCAATTAAATATATACAACTATATACTTACCTGTATTTATTTATTTCATTGTACCATCTGCATCCTCTCTCTTTTGTAATGCATCTATGATTGTCTCATGCTCATCCATTGAAAGTGTTCATAACATTGTATTAGCAAGTCTCCCTTGATATATAACTAGTTTTATATTGGTTTCCACAATCAAATGTGATTAATGTATAATCTTCTTGTGTCTTTCATAGTCTTCAAATGTAGAAAAACCATTCTTTCTTATTAGATATTTTCGTAACTAGATGCCAACAATAACCATAGAACTAGTTGGAAACTCATAGTTATCATAATCCACACTATTATGTACCAACTTATGTTTTCTCTCAATACATCTAGCCAACTAATACTCCATTTCCTCTTCATTCCCCTCAGGTGCAACAATTGTGTATAGATGTCATGTTAAAAATATTTAATTCAATAAAGAGATATATATTTCACATATAAACATGCATACATATAAAATTATAGATATTAAAAATTAATGTAATAAAAAATTGAATTCACTTTAATACCTTCTTGTACAAGGTCCAAAACAAGATCATAATCATCTGATGCAAACACTTGATTATCTTCTTCAATTGTTGCTCCATGTTGATCATGTGTTTATATAGGTGTTAAGGCTCTTTGTTTCCATTCTTTGACCCATTCTATAATTTCAAACGCCTCCCAATCACCTGCAATACAAAATTGACAAAAAAACATGCAAGCTCTCTTTTTCATATTGTCCATGTGTTTGCATTCAAAGTCTTAAACAAATGCCATTTTTTTGATCCATTAATTATTTCATAATCTTTCCAAGTAATAATATTCTCTTCTTCAACAAAAATTATGGATTTTATGACCATAAGGAGAGCATACGGTAAAATCGAGCTCTGCAGAAGATGGGAATCGAATTTTGTCGTTAACAGTAAAAATTCAAAGTTTTCTGCCCATTCTTTCAAGGGCAAGGGTTTTCAAGCACCAGTAAGGTTTCTTGTGACTCATTCTCCTACCACGAATGGTGCTTTTTCTCGTAGATTTGCCTCTGTTTTACACAGAAAGTCAATCTCACTGGTGAAAGAAGATGTTTTTGGAAAAGTAAAGCATTTTCATGGCTTCCCTGGTAGTGTTTTTCATAATGGGGCTTGGGTTTCAGATTAGCAAGTTCCCAAACCTCTCATTTTGAAATCTCAACACTATTCTCGTATTACAAAATCTTTTTCCAAGGAGAGGCAAGCTCCTTTTGACATTTGTGCTCCTGAATTGGTAGTTTTCTCGGAATCCTCTAGTTCTTCCTGTTCATGGGAAGATGTGGTTTTTGGGAATCCTCATGCTCATAGGTTTTCTCCTCCTCCCCATTTTGTTCCTAATAATCCTATTTCTAGCTCTTCAGGAGCTCCCTTCATTCCAAATTCATCCTCCATTTGCCCTGCCACTTTTCCAAATGGAATTTCTGTTGATTATCCTAAATCATTTGTGCCTCTGCATTCACCTCTCACTTTCCCTAATTCTATTCTTGTTTCTAAGCAGATCCCTATGGGTTCCAATGCAAATGGGTCTGGTGTTTTGGGGAGGAGGGTTCCTCCATTGGCCCAACGTCAGGAGAAGGAGAAGATCTTGGGCTCCAACAGTCACAAATGGGTTCCGAAAAATTTCTAGGAAGGGTGATCAAGTCAATATCACCCTTCCTAATGCCATGCTCATGCCGCAAATTGATGATCTTAAGGATGTTGAGTTAATCTGTAAGTTTTGGGGTTTTTTCCCAAATCTCGACTTTTTGAAAAATTGGGTCTTTTAGACTTGGGTTGGTTCTAATCAAGTCTTCTTTTTAGATAAGAAAGAAGGTTTCTTTTTTGTTATAGTTTCATATAAAGATTCTAGAAATGTTGTATACAGGAAAAAATCTTGGATTTTTGAAGGGCATGGTTTATTTTCTACCATTTGGTCCCCAAATTTCAACCCTTCTCACACTAGGGTTCAATTTATTCCATTTTGGATACAACTACAAGGGTTACCTCTGGAATACAGAGATTCGAGCATTATTAAGGTTTTAGAAAATCATATAGGAATTTATTTGCATCATGATTCTTTTTTCTTTTCTAATCCCTCTTTACCAGTCAGGCTGTGTTCTTATTGATGTTTTTAAGGCTCTCCCGGTGGTTGCCATTATTAATTCAATATATGGTTTGTGGAAACAAATTTTGGTTTATGAGGATCCTAAGAAGTTCTATTTATTATTTCATTTACCTACTCATTTTCCCACTAAATGTGTGAATTTGGAGGTCTCGAATATGACTGGTCATAGGGTTGCAGATGTAGAATCTGTTAACCTGTTAAATGAGAATTCTCTTGTTGTTTTACCTTCATATGCTAAGGAATTGGCATTCCTTTCTACATTTCTTGATTTATGTGTCAACTAGTATCCTTTTATTAAGGATTCATCTTCTCAGTCAAATCTTCAAGGTTTGTTGTCTACAATTTCTCACCATTATGGGTCTTTTGTAGTTTCACAGTTAAAGTTTGTTGATGCTTTTTCTCAGTTTGAGTTTTTCTCTTTGAGGGAAACTATTAGCTCTTTATTAAGTAATCAGGTGAATGTATCTCGTTCATCTTCAGATGGTTTCCATATTACAAGGTTAGATGTTACATCTTCTTGTTCTAAGATCATTATTGTCTCTTTTTCACCTGGTTTGGAAAAGTTGTTGCTTTCACCGATGAAAATATTTCTCTCTTCAATTAAGTTATTGGCTCCTCAGTTCAATTATGCTATTATCCATCAGTTAAACCAATGTGCCTCAATGCTCACACTTGGCCTTTCCAATAAAAGTGATGAAATATTAATGGTTTTTAATGAGCAAGAATTGGAAAGTGATTGTACCTTATTGTCTATTCGGTCTTCCAGTGATCTTAATGCTCATTCTTCTTTTTTTCCCTCCAAGGAGGATCTTGAGAAAATTGTGGATCAGTCTTTATTATCAATAGGGGAACAACTAATTGATGATATTGCTTCAGAATTTTTTGGGGATGCTGATATATCAAATGAATTGGTTACATTATCAATTTCCCAGTCACCTTTATCTCCTTCCTCAAGTAAAAAGTCCCCTGCTAAAAGGGGTAGGAAATCTTTAGCTGTCAAGTTACAAGAACAAATAGAAGTTGGTGTTCAACTAACATTAGATTCCCAAATGGGGATAGGTTTGAAACAAAAAAGGCCAAGGAGAGCCTGTTTCTCTCCTAAGTCTCAATGAAATTAATATCATGGAATGACAGAGGCTTGAATGCCTCTGAAAAAAGAGCCCAAATCAAGCAACAATTGGATGTTTGTGGGGCAGATATAGTTGTTCTTCAGGAAACAAAAATTTCTGATGAAGCTTTTGAGCTTATTGTTAAGAAGTGGAGCAAATGGAAAGTTTCACATTCACCTTCTCAAGGAGCTTCAGGAGGTCTCCTGACTCTTTGGAACACAAAAACAATTAACATTAGTAATATCACATTTGATCATAATTGGCAATTAATGAAGATTAATCATTTTAACTTATCTTTTTGGTTGATCAATGTTTATGGGCCTAATAGTACAATAGGTAAGAAGATGTTGTGGGATACTTTGAAATTAAAGCTTGATAGCATTGGGTCTAAAAATGTTGTTATTGTTGGGGATTTTAATGCAATTGCAAGTAATCTTGATAAAAAAGGTGGTATTTGTCCTCCAAAAAAAGTGATGGAGGATTTTGCTTCTTTTATTCAAGATAATGCTTTGGTTGATGTAATTCCACAAAATGGTGGATATACTTGGACAAATAGGAGAAGGAATTTCCTTCAAATTGTGGAGAGATTAGATAGGTTCTTAATTTCTCTGAATTGGATATTAAGTGGCTATCAATTTCAATCACAAATTTTACCTTTTGTAGCATCTAATCATTTTGCTATATCACTTGATTTGGTTTCAAATCAAGTTAAGAGAAAGAATCAATCCTCTTTCAAATTTGAGGCTATGTGATTTAGACATCCTAATCTTATTTTGTTGCTAAAATAGTGGTGGTTGTCAGCTCCCTTTGTTTTTGGTTCTAGAATGTTTCAATTAAGCAAGAAATTGGAGTATGTCAAACAACATTTGCAAAAATGGAATCAACGTGTCTTTAAAAAAAAAATTGTTCAGAAAGAATTGGTTTACAAAAAGCTAGAGGTAGTGAATGAAAAAATTATTGCCAATGGTTTGGATAATGTATTATTTGATGAGCAGTGTAAGTTACAAGTGGAATGGAAAGAGTTGTTATTGAGAGAGGAAATCTATTGGAGATAGAAGTCTAGGTAAGTTTGGCTGAAAGATGGTGATAGGAATACAAATTTTTTCCATATTTTATCACAAATAAAAAAATCAAAAAACACTATCTTTTCAATTAAGGATAGTGTGATTGGTGTTTTTCTTACAAAAGAGTCAGAGATTCAAAATGAAGGAGTTAAGTTTTTTTCTTCTCTTTTATCTACTCCTAACAATGATAATGTTCATTTAGCAAGAGAGAGAGAGATGAACTCCTTCAAGGTATTCCTTGTTTGGTTTCTCAGGAAGATAATGTTAGGTTGTTGGCTCCGTTCTCACTTAAGGAAGTAAAAGATGTGGTTTTTTCCATGTCTCCTGATAAAGCTCTGGGTCCTGATGGCTTCACTACCATATTTTATCAAAAAAAATTGGATTTCATTGGGATTGATATTCCGAATGCATTGGAAGAATCAAGAAAGTTGGGAAGGCATGCTGAAAAAATTTAATGTGACTAATATTGCTATTATACCTAAACTTAAAACTCCTGAAACTTTCTCTGAATTTAGACCTATCTCTTTATGTAACACAATTTATAAAAATTTTACTAAGGTCATTTATCTTCGGTTACACTCTCTTTTTCCATCAATCATTTTTAAGGAACAAGGGGGTTTTGTCCCTAGGAGAGAAACTACAGAAGGTGCAATTTTTTACCATGAAACTATGCATTCCATTGCTGAAAACAAAATGTCTGCAATGATTCTTAAACTTGATATGCAGAAGGCATATGATAGGGTTGATTGGAGTTTTCTAAAGCAGGTATTACTAAAGTTTGGTTTTTCTTCTAAGTAGTGTAAATGGATAATGGCATGTTTGTTTGGTGCTAATTTTTCAATTTTATTGAATGGCTCTGTAGTGGGGTTTTTTGGCTCTAACCAAAGGGTTCACCAAGGAGATCTGTTATCTCCATCCCTTTTTATCATTCTGGTTGAATCTTTGAGTAGGTCGATTATCAGATCTCATATTTGTGGTTTAATTCAGGGTGTTTCTATTCCAAATACTGGCATCTCAGTGACTCATTCTCTCTTTGCTAACAACACTTTGCTTTTTGGTAAAGCTTCTATTAAAGATGCTTTGCAAATAAAGTCTTTATTGGAAAAATATACAACTTCTGGTCAAAAAGTGAATGATGGAAAGTCTAAAATTTATGTGTTCAATACCAAAGCTGACATTGAAAATCATATAGTCAATATACTTGGCTTTCAACATGCTTACTTTCCTTGTAAATATTTAGGCATTCCTTTCTTTTCTGGACAAAATAAAATTAATTATTGGCAAAAAATAATTCAAACTATTCAATCTAGAATTCTAGCATGGAAAGGTAGATGGTTATCTTTATCAGGGAGAATTCTATTGGTAAAATTTGTTTTATCATCAATCCTTAACTATTTTATGGCTTGTCTAAAGTCTCCAAAATCCATCATCTCTCATATTCAAAAGTTGTTTAGGAAATTTCTATGGTCTGGTAATCTAGACTACATAAAGAAAATTCCTCTTCATTAGAAACAATGTGTTTTGACAAATTAAAAGGTGGTGCAGGCCTGCACAATTTTTCAGATCAAAATTTGGCTCTTGGAGCTAAAATGGTATGGCGAATGTATGCCAAACCTACAATTCAATGGTGTCATATTATGCAGAGTAAATATTTAGATAATCATTGTCCTTCCTAAATTTTTATTGTCTCAAACCCGCCTTCAGGATCTGCAATGTGGAATTTTTTGATTTCATGTAGGAAAGTTATTTTACCCCATCTATCTTGGGAAGTGAATGATGGTAATGATGCCTTATTTTGGAAAAAATCATGGAATGGATGTCAGAATCTAGCAGTAGCTTATAATTTTGGTAATACTGCAATTTTTTTATCTCAAGCTTGGGGCTCAAAAGCAAAAGATTATTCCTCCTCCTTTAGGTTTTTTTAAGTTGAACATAGATGGATAATCTAGAGGAAATCCAGGTTTCTCTGGGGCTGGGGTGGTCATTCGTGATTATAATGGCTTAGTGTTATGTGCAAAGTCTTATAAATTGCTTCCAGGAACTAATAATGTGGCAAAGACTCAAGCTTTATTGTTTGGTTTGAAGTTAGTATTTAGCTTCAAGTTACCTATGATCCAGGTAGAAGGTGATTCTCTGATATTAATAAATTCTTGTTGTGATCGCAAGCTTCAAAATTGGAAGCTTGAATATATTTTCAAGAAGATTTGGGCATTGCTTGATAAGATTGGTAATTATGAACTTTTGCACACGTATAGAGAGGGAAATAGAGTTGCATATTTCTTGGAAAATTTTGGTTGTGATCAAGCAAATAATGAAGTTACTCATGTGGTTGCTTTGGGTAAGATGCATTGCCAGTTAGAAGCTTTACTAGCAAAGGAAGGAAAACTTTGCTAAGTTAGATGCTTAGACAGAGTTTGTTAAAATTTTAAATGAAAAATCTTGTTATTTGGGATAAACATTCTGGTGGAACTAATGTAAGCCAAAGTCATATATGTAATTGGTAGTTATAGTTGTGTTCCTTTTGTTAGATCCAAGAAAAATGTAAAATGGTTGAATTATTATGCATATGTAATTGGTAATTGCACATGTGTCAATATATGGGTAATTAGTAGTTATATATGCCAATTGACACTTAAAATGAAAATTAAATTACGCATAGTAAAGGATCAATCTTCATAGGTGTAATTTCCAGTTATGTATATGGGTGTTGGGGGGTTATATGTATCTGATATTTGGGTTTTGATGATATCATCAAATTTCATTAAGGTGATGCAAGCAAAATGTGCTAAATGCAAGTGAATCATACTATATATTTATGCAGCTAAATCATTCCTTCATGTTGTTGTGGTTTTGTACAAAGGAGGTGGCTCTGTCATATTTATTAATGCAGTATAGGGTATGCATTACCATAAGTTATCAGTTTCGCATGAATAAAATCTGGATTGGATTTATGCTTGCCTTGAGGTTGCCAGTTAATGTACACGTTTAAAAATGTGTTTAATCCGAATCAAAATTTTCAGTACATTTAGTGGCATATGGATTTTCCCTCTTTTAGTTGGAGAACGATTTGTTACATATGCTAGTCCTTTCAGCAGTTGCAAAAGCATGAGAGATGGCTACAGGTGTTCTCAATTCATCATTACTTCAAACTACTTCTTTTCAGCAAGGTTTGCATCTTAATGAATTATTCTCATATACGATTATGATGTGTGAAATATATTCAACATGTGTTGAATGTCTTCTTTCAGATTGTAAAGGTTATTTTTGTACTCTCTTGGCCCAGACACGTCATGATTAGTTAAAGTTATTTTTATAGTTGTCTATTTATTCGGCCAACGTAGTCTATTGTTGGAAAATAGTAGATGAACTTGTGTTTGAAAAGTTTCTCTACAAATTTGTATAAGTCTCTCTAATGTATTATCAGCCAAAGAATTACAGAGTGTGGTTTCCAGTGCAAAGATGGGAGAGGCCATTTTCAGAAAGGTTAGAAGAGCCTCAGATGCAAAGTGTTTTTAAACTCAGGTGTCCTTGTGACTTCAGGTGTCTCAAAAGTGTTGTTGAGAAAGAAGTTCTCCATCCCAAAACAAGGAGGTTGATTTATTTTTCAAATATTATGTCCATTTTTATTTCTAACCTCTTGGACATGTTGCAATGTTTAGATTCTGTTAAGTTAATTGCAGAAAAAATGGTCCATGAAGTTTTTCTGTAGAATGAAGCTCTTGAAGAAAGTGCACAGAAATATGTTTTTGGTTTGGGGGAGGGGTATGTTGGTGGAATTTTTCCACCACATTTCTTGCCTCATAATAAAGCTTTTGTTAATGTTTATGATGCTTTCAAGAAATCTTTGGAGATGTCTGATCCAAGTCATCTTAACAAGGCTTTGACAAGATATAATATACATGTTGGAACGGAAATGGCAGAATTTTTTAGAGAAAAGTATCATTATGTTTCTTTTATGCTTTACCATAATTGTCTTCATGCAGCATCTTCAGGTTTGCAGCGTCAGCCTTCAATTCAAAGGAGTGTGCATAACTCGTATCAAAATCAGCCATTGCTTGTTGTTCTAGATATGAATGTTGCTATAAATTATGTGGATGCACAGGGTGTGCAAGGGGAGAATTCATTTGAACAGATGCATATTGAAGAATAAGTACTGAAATTGGAGGCTAGAAAATTTTATTTCAATTTTGGTTGATTATTTGAAAAGTATTAAGATCTTAAGCAGCCTGCGATGTAATAGGGGGATGAAAGTTTTGTAAAAATGTAAATCTGGCAGTATCCTTAGTGTCATAGCTAATATATCATGTTGATATATTAGAGTTTAGAATACTATATGCAAGAATTGATGTAAATATTTGAGTTTTATACTCAAATTATGTAATTTTTTCTTTTATGGGTGATAACCAGAGGTTTTCTTTCCAGATTCTTTCCTTACTGGTATGCCCTTTGAATCTGGGATATGTACACTATAATTATAATTAATATATTATAGTGGCTAGTTCACTTTTGCTTAAAAAAATATATATTATCTTCTTCAACTAACCAAAAGAAGTGTCAAATTATTGAGTTCTTACTTGTTCTTGTAGATAGTTTTGTATTACCCCAATCTACAATTGCACGTGCATCTCTGAATTTCACTACATCCTCAAATTTTAGTTTCTCTCTAGCAAGAGCTCTTTTCACACATGCACCCGCTCCATCATGTTCTCCTTTACCATGTCCAACATCAAATAAACTCCACATGTATTGGATATTATTTTCCTCATGAGATCTGCATAACCAATAAAACATTCTAGCATTATTGAATTGTCATGTACAATTATCCGACCATATGAGATGTTCTCTCATTTGAATTTCTCTTTCTTTTAAATTTTTATAAAATATATTAAAATAATATTGAACAAACTCTAATGAGTGTAATTGATTATCATTCACATAAAAATGGTACTCTCTCAAAAAACTCTATTGTCTTCTATACTATCATTTGCATGTCAATATATAATATTCAAAAAAATATGACCATATGCACTGAATTATAATATTGGGATTGGATTTCCTCTTGTGGAGCAAGAGTATAGTTTTCTGCAAAATCAACAACTAATAATATAGTTCCAATTGGAAATGTGTTTTTACATGTATAAAATTGACCAACAAGCAACCAAGCATATTGCAAGTGTTTGACATATTTGGGTTCAATCTTATCTTTAAATTCTCTAATGAATGCATGCACACTAATTTTGTCTATGATTAGCTCACAACATTTTCCAATTTTTCCATCCTTTAAAGAATATTCAACAGTTTTGAATTTTTTAACATCCTCTAATTGTTGTCAAAATTCATTTAAACTACTTTCATGTGTACATTCTCCTAACAATGAAAGGTTTCCACATCTATTGCATTGTCCAAAAATACATGCATTTAAATAAAATAAGTGTCCATTAGATGGTTCACAAAACAAACCTACTATAAAATCCTTGATTTTTTTAGGTGGCATATTAATACTAGATTCCTGTATAATTTAGTTAGTATGCAAAGTACAACGTATATATCAAAAAATATCATAATAATAACAAAATTGTACATGATTTTTACAACAACAAGAGATTTGTTGTTTATTAATTATGACATACTAAGGTTTACATTTTTCAAATTATCCTTGACTTATTCTAATATTTGGTAAGATTGAATCATCTAAATTTTTTTATAAAATTTAGTTTGAGTCATATCTAATAGATGTTTTGGATGAGAGTCATGTATTTTTTATCCCACCCTTAATTTTAAAACATCTCTAATATTAGGTGATACTCTTGTATTATCATGCCAATATTTTTCAATTAAAGATTTGATTTCATTAGTTAATTTCATGTTCGACCTTGGGAGTCTACCACTAAAACTCCAATATTGATTAATTGGATCATTTTCAGTACTTTCTCTTCTCTTAGCCACTCTTATCAAAGTTTTAAGATTTACTTTTATATATTTACTAATCTTACTTAACATTCTTTTATATGAAGTTGATTTATTAACTAAAGTATTTGATATTGCACAACATGTTACATTCTTATCTTTAGATCGACTTTTTTTCCTATAGAATCAATAGCATTAGCAACACTAGATATGACTTTTTCTACTGAATCATCCTTATTTTTTGGTTTTAAAAAAATGCCTAATTTTTTCATCACTTTTCGCATTTTCTACATTTTCATCAATTGTATCATGAGTTGACATTGAAATCCTAGTTTTTTTATAAAAAAATATTTTCTATAATCTATTTCTATGAGTTCTCATTTGTCTCCAAGAAATTTTACCAAGGAAGGTTATTTAAGACATCTCTTTCAATTGTTAAAAACATTTTTATTTTCACTCATGCAAGGGATTTCATTTTCATTTCCATTCATGCTTGAGGCATGCCATTTTCATTTTCAACCATATTAGAATGGATTCTCATTTTCATCAATAGAAGGGATTTCATTCTCATTTTCATTCATACAAGATATTTCATTCTTATTTTGTTTTTCCATTTCACTAGCATAATTGATATCATTATTGCTATATCCAACTTCATTTAAATAGTTAATATAAATATCATCAAAATGTGGTTTTGAAGACATAACTGGATTTGTTTGAATAGTTGCATTTTCCATATCATTGAAAGGTGGATTTGAAAACATACCCGAAATTGTTTGCATAGTCACTATTTCCATAGCATTCAAAGTTGAATTTGAATACATAGGTGGGTTTGTCTCTATAATCACATTTTCTTCCATATTCACCATTTCCACATTTGCATCATCTACATTCATCATGTCCTTCATTGTCTCCTCTTCAAGATTATGGAACTAGATGCTTCACTATTTTCCATTTCATGAATCCTTGTTCTTCTATCTCTTTATCTTTTGCTTCCATCTCTCTTTTTGCTTCAATTTCTTAAGGTGTCATTAACTTTCTTCATTTTTTTATTTTCCTTTGCTTTGATCCCATTATTAACAAACCCTCTTGATAAAAAACAAATGATTTTTAACCTAGATTTTAAAATTGCTACCTCCTTGAAATTTTGAAATAAAACTATATATGGAGATCCTTTGTTCTATAAAATTTGAAGAACAAATAAATATGAAAATACCAAAAACTCTCTTTTTTAAATTTCTCTTCAAAAATTCCTTGTACTTGAATTCACTTTAGAATATTCAATTGTGATTGTCTCCTTCAAAAAATTGAATAGAATATGACTTATTAAAAGATTGCACAAGAAAAAATTGAATTAAAAAAGAAAATCATGGCATTGTTGGTCCATATTGCAGAAAATGAATGCTACAAAAAAAAGGTGGTGAGTTGATTTTTTCCAAATTGGAAAAGATAGATATAATAGAAAGGGGTACCCATTCTATTTTAGAATAGGATCTTGTTCTAAATTAAAATGGTTATATTTTAGAATGGGGTCCCATTCTAAATTAAAATGGGTGGCCATTTTAAAACAGACCATGTTCCTAATTTTAAACAATAAAATTAGGATTGATGATGCTAATTGCTGCTACTGTTCTTTTATTATCCCCTTCTTCTCCTCTCAAAGGTTACAATGTGTTTTTTTGGCCATCCTTTTGAAAAGTGTAGGTATTGTTTCTTCCATCATGTATCACTCTCCTGTCAAATTTCCAAGGCCTACCAAGAAGCAAATGGAAAACATCCATGGGCATAATGTGTAACGCCCCGCCGTGTGAACCCCAAAGGACAACAAAAACACTACAATATTTTTTAAAAAAAAAGTGAAACATTGCATACAATGAATATGTACATACATTACATGAAAAACAATTATGCAATTTACAAATTCATTCACGTCCTCTAGGGTACACAGAACGTTCATTACGAATCATAAACTTTTATCAAACAAAAGTGATTAAACAACCAAGATTACACAATGATAACTTACAACTATTAATGATCAAAGAGTGGAAAACAATACATCATTTTACTGCAATACATTTCAATAGCGCAACTGTGGAACATATTTCCACAGACACAACACATCATGGGCACACTAATACATTACATAATGCTCCCCTTATAACAACGGGAAGAGTACATCAAGTACAAAATCACCAAAATATACACACTAAACATTCTAACAAAACTATGACAATCTTAACTAGTTTTGCAATAATTTATGTTATTTTTGTTTACTTTTAAGATAATAACAACATAATCCACTACATACGATTATCATCAATAATAGTTTACAATGTCGAGGGAAAAAGACAAGTTTAAAATAATGACTCAAAAACCAAACAGTCCTAAGGGCCCGACCTAATTCCTCGGGGGCTCATCGCTTGATGGCCTTGCCTACATATATAGTTCGCAGAGGCACCGTAGTTCGACAACTTGAGTTGCTCCAACTCACCCACATGGGATATAACCATTAGTTTCCAATGAACGACTTGACTTTCTTCATACGCATAACACTATAACCCTAACATAAAACAACATGCAACGAGTACAACATTGCTTGATTAGGAGACTCTTTCAAACAGTTTTGAAACAAGACTCACAACAACAAGGGTGTACCAAACATAATGGACACAATGAATAAACATGCGAGGCATGAACCATCTCGCTCATAGACATAACCAAGGGCAAGGAAAATCATGGAACAAGGTTCACCCATGAGGTCTCAAGAAAAAGAATACAATCAATGGATCACCTAGGTCTAATCATGAGAGAATGCAACACATGACAGGTTTCCCATTGCCTCAGGAAGCCTGACAACCTACACCCATAACTTAACAAAAGGGAGTAACTTAAGCATTATGGGTTCCCGACCTATCCAAAACATGAGGAAAATCATGACCAACATGGAACCACAACATGCATAAGGAATCAATCCCAAAGAGCATTCAGAATAATAAATAACTATTATCATCTTCATACAAGATCAAACACAATAACCAATAGATAAGCCTATTGACAGTTCATCCAAGAAAGACATGATGGGAAATCAAATAAGCAATAGCAAATTTATCCATGATCTCAAACTAAAGGTTACAATGAGTTTGACATTATAATAAGCTATTTACTTGATCAAATTAAAAGATTATATACCAATACTTCAAGAAAACCCTCTTATCCAAGAAGTAACCATTCCAAATCCCTAGGGTTTAAGCTTCACTATACAATCATGTTATAGGGTTAAACAAAAGTAAGTTTCACAAGATAATCTAAGGTGTACCCTACGCTACTTTTAGTAACACTCTAATTACTTGCAATGATCACTAATTTGACTAACTCCAAGAAGTTATACCAACTAATAGACAAATATATCCAGCTATCAAAAAGGCAATGATAATACTATTTCAATTTCTCCCTTAAACTCTAATCACCTACAAATTTAAAATTAATCCTTCAACTTCCTATGTCATGTCCAAAATTACCATTCATTTTACAAATATTTTTCCCACCAAATAAAAATATAGATATTACTCATAAGGAAATTAAATTAATGAGTTATATTTTTAAATTATCCCTAATAATTATTTCCCAAAAGAATTAGTTAAATTGATCCTTATTTATAATTTAAATTTCTTTAATAAATAATCCTTATAAAGTTAATCTTAAGAATAAAATCTAATTGTTTTTTTTTTTTTATATATAAATATAAGAACTTATTAAGGAGAAGTGCACGTATTTAATTTAAATTCTAGGTATGAATTAAAGTAACTCAAAGTAACTTAAGATAAATAAATGAAAAGTGGTATCTACTTGAACATGGAAGCCTAATAGTATTAATACGTGAACTGCCCCATATTAATATTGTCACGGTGTTAAGTCTACCATTTACATTCCTACTACCAAGTCCCTATGGTGACAATTGTCATGATGCATCCATCTTATTATCAACCACCGGAAGATAAACCAGTTCACCAGTTCAGCTTCTCTTGGCATCTACTAACCTTCTGTTAGGCACTTATGTATTGAATATGTATTTCCTGCTCAAGAGTGAATATGCTAACTTTATTGGAAGACAGTTATGTCTACATTTCTATCTGAGAGATTTGTCATGTACAGAACTTCAGACACATGCATTTCTGCATTCAGTTTATTTTGCCGCCATAGTTCAAAATGTGTTAACAGTACCTTTTTTTTTTAAAATGTTTATGGATAGATAAATAGTTTGCTTCCCCCGTTAAAGGGCCAATAGACAAATAGAATGTTCAGAAAAGGTACACTGGAGTAAGTCCCAGATCAGTTTTTATAAACTTAATTTCAATGGTGCTTCTAAGGGATACACCGGGGCTGCTGCAGCTGGAGCATTAATCTGTGATGACATGAGAGATTTTGTGAATGGTGGATCCTTTCCTGGAAACTCATACTAACAATGAGACGGAATGGCTGGCTGTTTTAGCCTTAGGTCTTGCAATGGCCAAGGAAGCTCAAGATAGATATGTATTCGAACATGTGGACGCATGAGCAAGGCCTGTGAACTGCTTAACCAAATTCCTCTAAGAAATGTGATCTCAAGGAATAAAGTGATTGCAAGATATGCACAAAATGGATTTTAATGTATTACTTGGGTTTTAGAATTTACAGTGGCAGACTGGTAACTCCAAAACACAGAATTATTCATCGCTCCTTGCTGACACTGTGGTTGCTAAGGATAAAGGGCCTAAAAATGCTACTGGGGTTAGCTCCAATGTATGCACAGATATATATATCGCCGATGAGGAAGATGAGATAGTGAAACAAAAACCCAAGGCCGAGTTAAATGGAGAAAAAGTAGGCATCTCCAGGAATACAAGGTTGCAGGATGAGCACAAAACGGATTTGTTTAAAGCCTTTAGAAGCTCTCAAGCAAAAGCAATTGGCAGGTGAAGGCGCAAAGCAAATAGGTTATCAAAACCTTTAAAGCTACAACATTCTATTTTCGAGTACAGCAGAAGTGCCAAGTTGCCAACGGAATCAGGAAGGTTATTTACATCCCTACAACATTCTATTCTCAAGTGCTGCTATTGTGACAGACTGCGAATAGTATAAGGGAGATTATTTAAATTGTATACTCCCTCCACAGTTTGAGCGCTGCTGCAGCAAGGCACGCGAACTATTTGACAGAATATTCCAAAGAAATGTGCACAAAATGGATTTTGCAAGGAAACTCAAAAAAAAACAAATCTTTGAATTAAAGAAGAACTCAGGAACACGTCTTATCGCTGTAAGCTTAGCTTGCATTCTAAGTGCCTGCAGCCACGCAGGTATGGAGAACGAGGGCTGCACATACTTCACACAAACGTAGCCCTTATTGCATTACATATATAATTGATCATTAAGAGTGCAGGGTTCACCTTCATGCCTATAACAGGACAAGATAAGAGGTTGCTTGACAGAATGCCTCACATAGATGTCATCTCATGCAGGACATGTACAAGATGGATTTATTGAAAAGGCTTTTGAAACTTTCAAGCAAAGCAATTGCAAGTAATTACCTCAAGATTCTGCACTGGATGAGGCATACCTGTCTAACTTCCTCCACTCGTGTCTCCATCCTCTCCTCCAAATACCCATGCAAAAAGTGTAGAATAGGAAAGGCACCTTCCTGTTTTTGGCAGAGTTCCGCATGGAGATCCCATCTCTCAACAATCTGCATGTCGTGTATCGTGCAATCGATACTGCGAGAGTAAATGAGCATACTTTGCAGATGTAACTGTTTTAGTGCATGCTAGACAAGTGTATGCCAAAAGAAGAAAACCCCCGACAATCCCCCCGTATCTTTTTGAAGCCCAGTCTTTTTTTTTTTTCTTCTCCATAATATCCACCTAGCACCACATGCCAAACTCCCTTCCGGTAACATGCATGTCGATTCCATCCCAATAGGCAAGTCATGCCGAAAAGAAGTAGTCCCCATGCAAAGCCGTTATCTTTGCGGATATGCATGCCGAATATCAATGCATGGATCAGGCACGTGTAAAATCAATTTCCCATTCAGAAGACGTGTGTAGAATGTAGAAGCATATGCAAGACACGTGAAGAGTTTGACAAATTGCTCGAAAGGCAGGTGGCCCTAAGGGCTATAATAGTCATTAATATTAAAAATAGGACACAATTTAACTGTATGCATCCACACGTTGAATAAATAAGAACCAAAGTATAATTTCCAATAGTTTTATAATATGCATAGAGGCCAATCTTACTTGTATCAAGGTACAATTCTAATACATATAAATAAGATATCTAATTCCACATTTACTATGATTCCCCTAAACCACACAAGCCCTCTTCAATTTACAACTAAATTAATGTTACCTTTTATCGTAAACTCTTCATGTTGTCTATATATATATCTTTTTCTAAACTGCCATGAAGAATATTTTCTTGGCATCCATATATGTTTTCTTGAGTTCATAGAGGGTATATGCCATAACATTTAGTGAACTCCTATCTATTATTTATTATTCACATATACTTGATTTCTATTTAGATGTCTCTAAAGTCAAAATTTATTTGCATAAGCCAATTGATATTATGACCATTATAATTTCTTACTTTCTCATTAACTATTTATGACAAGAAAAATTTTACATTAAAAGCTTTATCACGTGGTTTAAAATTAACATCCTCATTCAATATAATGCAAAACACCCAAGCTTCAAAGATACCTAGACACAAAAATACAACTCACTCAATGTATAATGATAGCCGAAACGAAGGGGTACTACATAATGTCACACATAATAGTGTCCTCATAACTACCTATTTGAAAACTCTACTAATTCCTTCTCATCTACCAATAACTGATGCCCCTTTTGTAGCCAAAAAACTTGATAGGGATTAGGATGTTTGATTCTAGTAAGACCTAGCTTGTTCACCATTTCAATTGACACAATATTATTCATACTACCACTATCAATAATAAGTTTGTAGAACTTACCTTTAGCCTTTAAATTAGTCTTGAATAAAGCTCTTCTTTGTATAGGTTCTGGATTCTCCTTTGGTGGATTCAACAATACTCTCTTGAACAATAAAGAAAATTTAGTCCCAAATTCTTCTAAGTTATGAGAAGGTGATGCCACACTCTCTTGGTTTGCTTGCACAATCTAATTACTCCTCTTGGGCCTTGTGTGGAATTCTTGTGTAAACTCAAAACACTCCCAACTTTTATGAACAAACTTGTTACACTTAAAGCACTTGCCTAGAAAGCCTCTTCCTCTTCTTTGGTAACCTCCTCTACCATATGGTCTCCCTCATCTATTTTGGAAACCTCCTCTCTCTGGATTAGCTTGTCCACTAGAAGTTCCTAATTCTTCACCCTGATGGTGTTGTTGTCCTCTATTAGAGTGTTTCCATCTTCCTTGCTCCTCTTCCTCTACCTCTTCCTTGTTGATTTTTCTTTCTCATAAGCTTCTCTGCTTTAATGAAAAATTGATATGATTCCTCAATATTTATAGGTGACAAAAGAATCAATTCATCTTGTAAACTATACCATAATCTACTGAGGTACCTAGCCACCTTCTCCATATATTCTTCACTATGCCCTAACCAAATCACAAGTTTGTAGAACTCCTTGGTATATTCTTTCACACTCATCTCTTTTTGCTTGAGGTTTTTCAATCTTTTGAATAGATTTGTTTGGTAGTCTCTAGGAAGGAACTTAGCTTTAAGCTCGACAACCATTCTATCCCAAGAAGTTATCTTTTCTTTGTTATTTTTTCTTCTTTTTGATTGAACATAGTCCCACCACATAGCAATGTGGCCTTTGAGTTTTTTGCATGAAAACTTGACTCCTTTCTCCTCTATCACTTCCTCATATTAGAAATACTTATCAAGATCATTGATCCAATCAATGAGTTCCTCTCCATTGAGGCTTCCTAAGTAGATGGGAACCTCTATCTTGGGCTTCGATCCAATCTCCATGACTGCTCTTAGTAGTCTCACTTCAACTCCATCAGGCTCTTCGGCTTCTCCATGTTCAAACCACCTCTTCTTCATTGTCACTTATGTCTCCAACAGGCACACCTCTCCTTTATGCCTGCTCCATGGCCTCCATTCTTACTGTGAGATTCTATAGCATTTTAAGAATCCCTTCATCCATGCCTCCTCTAGCACCTCCTCTTGGAATTCTTCTCAATGGCATATTTCCTAACTTCACCCTACCCAATCACTTTTGGCTCTAATACCAAAAATTGATGGCAGTGATTAAATACGAACAAAGAATTTCTTGAAATTAAGAAAAGAGGTAACACTCTTCCTTGTGCAAGAACTTGAAAACTTAAAATACTTATTCAAGTAAATAAAATTTTGAAATTACATAAGCCAACACCATGTTGTACTTGGAATTGTGAGTAGGAAACATCAAAAAGATTCAATAATCAACTTCCTTCTTTATTGATTTATTTGCACAGCCAGCAAATTATTACAAAAACTTAGAAACTACAGGTAGAAATTCACAATATGAGACTCTCCAAACCTAAATAGCAATGCAAGTATGAAAATACCACAAAATCTATTGCTAAAATCAATTTAGAAAGTGAGAAATTGTATGAGTATTTAATAATTAAATAAATTTAATTATTATTTACATGTGCAAGATTGAATGAATTAAATGAATTAAATAAACAATTTATTTATTTTTAGAAGAAGATAATGTTGAGGAATTAAATTAAATAATTAAAATAATTACTTAATTTAACAAGTGGGAATTAATTAAATAATAGATTATTTTTAATCTTGGAGATAAGAAATAGATAAGGAATTTGCATGAGATTTAATAATTAATTAAATAAAGCAATTATTAAAGGAATTAGCAAGTGGGATTTAAATAAATAAATTAAATGTTTTATTTATCATTAAGGAATGGATAATGTTGAGAGATTAAAGGATAATTAAATAATTAAAGTAATTATTTAATTTAGAAAGTAGGAAAGTGGATAATTAAATAATAATCATTTAATCTTGGAAGGGATAATGGATTTTTTTTAATAAAAAGAGGGTAAAAACTTTAAAAAATCAAGAAAACAATACAAAGCAAGAAAGTACAACTAGTCCACCAGAACCCAAAGCCAAATTTATGGCCATCAAGTAACACCTAAGAAGCATCTCATATCCTCCATAACCATCTCCTCCAACTCCTAAGACAAATTCTCAAGAAAGCCACCCCAATCTCCCACATTCCAATCTCCCCTCCACTCAAACACCCATTTAGCTAAGCCATGAACCACCTTATTCCACTCTCGTGGGATATGGCAGAAGGTGATAGAATCCATCACTCCACCCAAAGATATGATTTGATGAACCACGGAAGCCAACTTTCAATTCACGTCCTCCAATTGGCCCTTATTCAACAAGTCAATCACAATCTAGGAATCAGACTCACAAATTATCCTTCTCCAACCAAGGGCATAAACCCTTTTCAAATCCAAGATAATAGCCAAATCCTCCATGAAATTGTTAGAGTGTTGACCTCTATATTTCAAGAAGAATAATTCAACAACCCCAAAACTATCTCTACCAATTCCCCCTACCCCAGCATGACCAAGATTACCTCTAGAGGATCCATCAGTATTAATCTTCAACACCCCAAGAGGAGGAGGCCTCCAATGACCCTCCCTCAAGACCTTCCCTCTACTGCTTCAACCCAAACCAGCTCTAGGCCCCCTACCACAAATAGGAAGCCCCAAAATCCGAGCCATCCCCATTTCATTAGGAACAACGGGGACCGAAAGATTACACTTGGCCACAACAATCTCCTGAATAACCCCCAAAATTTCCATCCAAATCTGCCTCACCTGAAGCTTCTTATCCAAAAATATTTTTTGGTTGCACTCCAACCAGATATGCTAGATAATCAAGTTGGGATCAATTGTCCAAGCAATGTGGAGAAAAGAAGTCTTAGAAGGAGATTTCCCCAACCTAACCCAGAAGTCCTCCAAAGAAGAGAAATGCCTACAAGGTTGTTTCCAGGCCTCCCACCAGAAATTCCAAATCTCCTTAACAAAAGAGCATTGAAAAAAGAGATAATAAATGTTCTCCTCACTATTAGAGCACAACACACCCCTAGAGGGGCCTTAAAACACACATTTCCAAATATTCTCCTAGGTCAAGCATTGCAAGCCAAGAGAAGAAATTGCACTTGGGTCATGAGAATTTGTTCCAAATTTTCTTCCACCAGGGGATTCTCATTCCTCTAAAAATTTATTTATCTAGTACCTGATAATCAGAGGCCATACTGAATTTCCCTTTCTAGTAATGACTCCAAGCCAAAACATCTCTCTCCAAAAGAGAGTTACACACTCTACCTACCAAGATGCAAGCAAGATCCTTACAATCTTCCAACAACCCCCTAGGAGGCCACTCCTATGGGTACTTCCATTGAAACATAGTAGTATGCGCCAGAACATAAGGGGTTTTTAAGTCCTCCACATGACTCCAACCAGCCTCTGTTAGAATCCTCCATAACTCTTGCAAGTGAGGATGTGTTGAGATAATAGGAGGGTTCCCATCCCAAGAATCAAACCAAAGAAGAGCATCTAAACCTCTGTTGAAATCCAAAACAATCCTTTCTTAATCAACTTAGCCCCTCTCTTAAGGGTATTCCAAACCATAGAACCTTTAACCTCCAAATAGTATCTAGGCATGTCCGTACCCTCAACACCTCATAGATATTTTAAGGTGAGGATCTTAGCCCAAGGCTATTACTATTGAGAACACCAGCACCAATAAATTTTGGTCATCAAAGCTTGGCCATTTAAAGTAGCCTACCTCAAACCAATACCACCATCCTGCTTCGACTAAAATACATCATCCCACCTAACCAGACCTGACCTTCCTCAAGAGGAGATTACCAGACCAAAGAAACTAATGGAAAAGACACTCTAAATCTTTAATGAAGTTGGTGAGGGTCGATAGCACAAAGCACTTGTACAGCAGGAGGGCCTGGACCATAGACTTCAAAAGAGTAACTCTACTAGTAGTGGAGAGCCACCTACAAGTCTAGTGACTGACCTTCTTATGAAATTTCTCAATAACATCCTACCAAAACACCCTAGGAAGTGTGCGTATAGCTATAGGAATATCAAGGTAAATAAAGGGGAGTGAAACAATCTTAAACATGAGAATCCTAGCAATCCATTGTTGAATAAGCTTAGGAGTATTAAAGAAAAAAATTGAGGACTTACCCTCATTAATGCTTTGCTCAAAAGTAGCCAGATAATAGTCTAGGGCCTTCCTCAATTTAACCATTTCATCCACCCTAGCTAATCCCATCAAATTCATGTCATCCTCAAACTGAAGGTTGGATTGGAGGTAAATTATTACCCCAACACCAACCTTGAATGAGACCAAGCTCCACATAAGATTGCAAAAATCTCCCAAGCCCCTTGGAAATCAAAATGAATAAGTATAGGAATAAAGGACCCCCCTGTCCCAAACCCCTAGAAACCCCAAAGAGCTCTGAAGGATCCACATTAACCAACATAAAGAAGAGGAAGTGACACAGCTCATAACCCCCTCAATCTAGGCACTGTCAAACCCAAACGCCCTCAAAAATTTAGTTAGAAAATATCATTTGACTCGATCATATGCTTTGTCCATGTCCAACTTAATAAACATATCCTTCTCCTTGGAGGAATCCATGGAGTGCATAGTCTTAGCTATAATCACTATGCCATCAAGAATCTGTCTGCCAACCACAATACCACCTTGCTCCTCAAAATCAACCTACTCAACCATAGCTTAAGACATTTAGCAATCAACTTAGCAATTACTTTGTACACCACATTTCATAGGGAAATTGGTCTAAAGAGATTCAAAGAATTAACACCCTCCCACTTAGGGACAAGAGCCAGAAAGGTAGCATTCATCTCTCTTAGCATTTGGGTGATCCCACAATAGTGGGTTACACTTTTTAGCCAAACTTGACATTGAACTAATTTTTTTTAACTAAATCTTCACTTTCGGGCACCTATAGCTACTAAACCATGAGGAATTTGAAGATGAAGCAAACTAGTGAGTTGTGACATTTTGTCTATAGATTCTAAAAATAATTTTAAAAAACAAAATTGGAATCAAATTGCATTTCTTTTCGAAAACTAGTTTTTAACAGTAAACAACATTTTTAAAGAGTGATGTGTACTTGCTAATACAACTTTTTTTTATGAAGGATAACATTCTATTTTTTTTTAATTTAGATTTGTAACTACGATATTTAGGGAATGCATTTAGTTTCATAGTTTTTTATTGAATATTTTTTCTTAATTAAGTTTTGAAGTCAAACCAATTACAATTTAGACATAAGTTTACTTGCTAACACAACTTTTTTGTATGCATCGAAATTCATTTTCTTTGTTGGATCAAAGAAATCAATATCAAAGGAATAGATATTTTTTAGAAAAAAATTTATAATATACTATTTTTCCACATGTGTAGAACAAAGAGCTTGATTTTCGATGAAAAACCTACATTCACAAGAAATAAAAAATAAATATAATAATCAAATATATTTAAAGTTATACTTTTTGGGAAGCTTATAATAAGGAATACATACTTACAAAATATGGATTTTAAATGAATTCATTTGATCCCCAATAGGCAGATCAAAAGTGGTTTTTTATTAGTATTTTGGTAGGTGTAGAGGAGACTCCATTATAAGTATCGTTTAAACTAGCGGGGTTCTATCCAAGGGGGTTTGATGTAAGGGGATTTGATCAAACCCTTTAAATGGAACCTTTCAATGCTTAAATCATTATATTTTCTAAAAATATGTGATTTCAACAAAAATCAGGATGTCCCAAAAAGTATAACCCACTATTATGGGATCACCCATTTTCATGTTCTAATGAGACTCTTGAACAACCTCAAGAAGTTCAAGCTTAATAACCTCCCAAAACTCTTGAAAGAACTCTATGGGAAACCCATCGGGGCCGAGAGCTCTGCCTTTCTTCATTTGAAACAATATATTTTCCATCTCAACTAAGGAGATTGGTTTGATAAGAGAATATTCATTTCATCTGTCACCAAAGAAGGGATACAAGCTAAAATTGAAGCCTCCTCAGCACTGGTGGGAGGGAAGTCATTAGAAAAAAATCAGAAAAAATTGAATAGTCTCTTTAGAAATCTCAGCAACAGAATAAAGATGCTCTCCTCTTGAGACACAAGAGAAGAAATAATGTTACCCTACCTTCTATTCTTGACCGAATTATGAAAGAAAGAGGTATTCCTATCAACTTTTTGGAGCCAATCAATGTAAGACTTTTTCTTCCAAAATATTTCCTCACGAATTTCCCATTCCTCCACATCCTTCATTACCAAGGCTTCCATCCTACTCAAATTCTTAGTGAGACTGTGATCCCTAATCTAATGAGAAATAGAATCCAAATTCTCTTAAGCATCCCTTTTAGCCTAGAACACATTTCCAAAGTGGGATCTATTCCAACGTTTTAACTTATACTTGATGAACTAAAGCCGCTTGGAAAAGTAATACATTACTGTGCCAAAAGAAATCTTCTTAGGACACCACCAACAAGGAACAAGGTCATGAAGAGACACTTCATGAAGCCACATAAGTTGAAATTGAAAATATTATTTTTTAGAGCATCTAGAGAAGCAAGTAGAAAATTTGATCAACCAATCATCAGATCCCTACCAGTCCAAAATCTCAGAACTAGACACCCATCTATCACCAACCCAAAAGTTGGACACCAGAAACTTTTCCAACCTCTCAAAAATGGTATCCTCCCCAGTCCTTCTATTGTTCTGGGTAAACATCCCATTCACGTGCTTGATATCCACCAAATTCAAATGGGCCACATTGACCCTAAGGAGATCCGGGGAGGGGTCTAGACAAGTAATGCCACCCCTTTTCTCTTCCAGGGAGGAGATAGTATTGAAATCACCTTCCAAAATCCAAGGATAAAAAGGCTCCAAAGAATGCAAGTATCTAACATGTGACCACAAATTCATCTTACCAAGGAAGTCATTAGGATCATATATGTTAGAGAACAAGATTCTCTCACCTGACACCCAACTCCAAACTAGAAGCAACAAGATAAATAGAGTACCTATAGGAGAGCCACCAAGAAGGAATAAATTTGTGTGGATCTCATAAACAAGCAAGTCCCCCAGAGCTACCATGCGCCCCAACACACTGGAACATACCACAACCCCATATCCTTGAAGCTAAATTCATCATACTTTCAACAAACAGTTTAGTCTCCTGGAGGAACACCATATCAAGAGATTGAACATGAATTAAATCCCAAATAGCCTTTTATTTAGGGATGATATTCATACCCCTCACATTCCATGATAACACAATCATCACTGAGGTTGGGAGAAGTGAGAATCTATAGTCCTCATTGAACTAGACTCCACCAACGATTCACCAATTAGCTTAACTTTTTCTTGATCCTATTTCCTACCTACTTTAAGGGGCTTCTCAAGGGTCCCCTTTTTCAATGGTTTCTACTATAGTCCCAAAGTAGGAGAATAAGACTTTTACCAATATCTTCAACACCATTCTCAATTATGGGTCCAGAACCAAGAATCACAAACCCCATAATATTCCCCAGCGCCAAACTAAACTCCCTAGGCACAAAAATTGATGGAGGTATTCCCATATCCAACTGAACCAATAAACCCTCCATCTAAGTTGGGTTGAAAGAAGAAATTAGTTGAAACTCTAGGTGCTTCTCAGTTATGGATTCATCTACTACCTCCATATCCATAGTAACTCCTTCCTCTTGAATCAAGTCCTCTCAGGAATCAAACCTGTTAAAAGTCGCCTCTTCATGTCTATATCCTTAAGCGTCCTCTTTTGATGTCTATTCCAGTTGTAGGATTCAACCCAAAAAAAACCCTCTTTTTCTACCACCACCCCCTATATGGGAGCTTTACCTTTCTCTATCTTCTGAGAAACCTGGGAAGAAGCATTACCCAAACCCGCAAAATTAACAACTTTGGGAAACTTATGTTGGAGATGACCATATTTATGACATAAACGACATCAGAATGGTAGAGTCTCATAATCCAATTGTTAGGTCCATGAGAATGTCCCAATATTCATACCAATCAAATTTGACAATAGTTTTTTTAGGTCAATTTCAATGCACACTCGAGCATAGGAAAGGACTCTTTTAGATAGTGTTTGTTGCAAGGGCCTAATGGGCTTGCCAAGCACGAGTGCAATGATCTACAAAATATCACTTTATCAACATTTCAAAGGAAAAAGGGGGAGATGCACCCAAATCGGAACCCTAAAAGGGAGTTCCTTTGCAAAGGTGAATCCCATGAGCAAAGGTTTGGTAAAAATCCCTACCTGATTGTAGAAGTAAGGCCCACCTTCAAAAGCTGTATTTCTATTAGTAACACACAAAAAATTCACCATGAAGAAGTTGTTAGCTGCCAGCATAGTATCAAAATCACCTTTTGGGTTCCAAGTCTTGCACACCCACGAATCCAGAAAAGGGAGCACCACCAGCATCCCCATGAGCTTGCAAATAAGAACATGGTTGCTATAATATTCAACATCCTCTGCCACAGAAGCAGGTTGTATAATCAGCACCAATCCATCCCATGTTCTTTCCAAGCATTTTTTCACCTTATGCAAATGAAAACCATTATTTCTCGATAAACCCTCGCCAAGGTTATCCATGCTAAAAGAAAAATAAAAAAGATCATCTCCAGGAAAATTTGAGACAAAACCAACCTACCACAATAAAATATAGACCAAGCTTAATAGATTTGAGGCCCTACCCAAGCACCTTGAACAATAAGAGATGGCTTTGGATAAATCAACACACAGCTAGAAATGAAAAAACCTACAAACAAAAAGGAAAAAACCCACCCTCAAATCAGTGAAGAGCCCCCACCACGAAGAAGCCCCAAACACCCCCAATCCACTACCACTCCTACTCATGCAATGGAAATAGAGGACATGCACAATAGCCTTACAAGTCATGGGAAACCTCACCCACACAGCATAGACCCATCGCCCAACCTCATAATGGATGATTAATTAAATAATATTAATTTAATTAATTAATTAAGAAGATTAATAAGAGTTAAAGATATAGTTAAATAAATAGGATTTATTTAATTAATTAAGAAGATTAATAAGATTTAAAGATATAATTAAATAAATAGGATTTATTTAATTAATTAAGAAGATTAATGATAAAGTGAACTAATTAAATAACATAATCAAAACCAGAAACCATTGCAAAGAACATAAAGTCATTTAATTAATTTAGCTCTGCTCTCATCCTGATGATGGATCACGAAGTGTGATCCGAAACATTGATGCAAAAATTCTCACACAATCAAAACCAGAAACCATTGCAAAGAACATAAAGTCATTTAATTAATAGTGGAATATGCATTAGTGATAATAATTAAATAATTGAAACATTATTTAATCATTAGGAAATGACGATAATTGGTGCTAAAACGTTACTCACATGCTAGGACAATTTCAGGTATCTACATTTTTCCCATCTTTGATACAATGTGTTTTTATAGCATTGTGTAAAAGAAAATTCATAAAAAAATCATGTTCAAGACCTACCTCGGTATGCCCTAATGATAGTAGGATAGCATGGTGCCCCTTGAGAAATTTGGTGAATTTTCAAAAAATTCTAAAACATTTGGTAAATTTTTCGACACGCTAATGTTATTCGTTTAGGTGTGAGGATTGACAGAAGAAATATTAACTAGAAGAGAAGGTTAGTAAGAATTGAATAATGGTTAGATGGACCATCCATCAAAATCAATATTGATGTATGATTGATAGCATTTGAGCTTTCAGTAGTGCATGTTTTATCACTATAGAGTGTTTTATTATGTGACAAGCGAATGTATGCACACTAAAGCATAACTTGCGATGGTAGATTTAATTTTTGTTTTCCTAAATATTATGATACATGGACAAGTGGATATGTGTACACCAAGTTGAGACAAACCTTGGTGACGTTAGTATCCATTTGTCAAAGATTTGGACACATCAGACAAGGAATTCCCAGATGCATACTAGTAACAATAGAACCTTGTTGGAATATATGAGGAACTAACCATAGAGTGTGTTAATCCTGATGCAAGAAAGTGTTAGTTGACCTTTGAGTTGCATAGGATGTTTTGGCTATGTCAAATGGAATCCCAATCACACACAAGGAACTTATTTGCCCTAGTCATATTATCAAGACAAACTGTAAAAAAAAATCAATATAAAAGATGTAATGATCCATCATCGCTCCTCTAATCACTTGTGGATATCATTGAATAGCATAGGACCATGACATAAGATAAATCAGATAAAAATATAAGACTAACTATACCAAACGATTCAACAACCATTTAGATCTTCTTGTCCACTGATATGTGTGTTTTGATAAGATTGTAAGGATCATGTCTAGTTTTAGGAATTAGATACCTCATATAAGACACCTGGTTTGGTTTCGAGGATGTAACAACATGTATAAGACAACGAATTGCTGATAAAGATAGGTAGATTGTGTTGATAGATAGGTAGGTAATTGATCAGCCAGGTTGCAGGCTAGTTTGATAGTTCATATGTTATTCCATGATTTGTTAAGCTCATTTTTTTGTGGGATGATTTGTTTGTGTTTGATCAAGATGTCATCCTTGACAAAGGACAATGGATATGGTAGATGATGCTATGTTTTCAGTTTTTTTAGAAATTTTTGAATGCTTTTGGATTTTTTAGAATTTTTAGAATTTTTTTGGATTTTTTGGATGATGATGATGGATGATAAAGATATATCAGTATTTAGGGATATCGAAGACCTTTTGAGATCTTGTCATTGGCCAAGCTAAAATTGACTCATCTAATTGAGTGATTAATGATAGTGATAACATTATTGAGGATACACAATAATGCAAGGATAGTGTTGTCAAGATAGGAACCACATGAGGATTAGGAAGGATACATCCCAAGATGATGATTGATTGATTGGATAAGATCAATCAATATTTGTAGCCAAGCTAGGAACAAAATTTGTCATATAGTTTGATAACCCACTAGAGTGTAGGTTCTTGATATTGATAGGGATTTTTTGGATTGATATTGATGGTGGAAATTTTGATGGTGAGGTTTATTCATGAGATGATGGTTTTCGCTCAAGATTCAAATCATCAAGTGAGCTAGAAAACATATATCAAGATATTTATTCAAAAGCAGGATTAATCACCTTCCCTAGTGTTTAGCAATGTAGGGAATACCATGAGTGTATGCATTTGTGCTATGGGAATGGATATGTGAAGGATAGTAATTGTGCAAAAAGATCTGGAATAAATTTACTTCCATGGACTATCTCATAATAGGATATCATGTTTGACCTGAGAGAAATGTTTGGATAGTGCTATGTAGGTGAGGATATGACATGGGATAGTATATGGTCAAAGGAAAATGAACATGTCAAGACTTTTTCAAAACCATGTTTTGAAGTATATGCCCCTAGTCTCCAAAATTGGGAAGGTGGACAATGGAGTTTGGATGTAAGATTTTGAGTATGTTTGGGACCAACACTTTTATACACTTTATATGTTGGCATTGAAGTTTGATTTAAAGGGGGTGGACACATTTGATAGTTTGAAGACCTTTTTTGATGCAGTTCAATAGTTTCATTGATTATTGGATTTGAATTTGGATGTTGATTGAATGTTTTACATTATCCAATTTTTTCTTTGAGATCCATTTTGACCATATATGTTCCCTTTGATTTTTGGATTTATTAGCTTGAAAATCTTGACATTGATAATTTTATTTGTAAGGATTTTTCTTTTTTTGGTCCCAATTAGTGGATGGAAGAATTAAGGAATGATGGTCTATGATGTGTATTGGAGGAGTACTGGCATCAACCTTATGGTAGGGACTATTCATAAACCTATTTCAACATTTTCATTAGATTTAGTTACCCCCAGAATCATGGAGGTACCACTAACATTCTTAGATTTATTGATTGATGAATAACCAAGTCCTTGATATTTAGGATTATCAAAAAATTGTATTGGTTCTAGAATACCCTATTCATGTGGGCCTAATCCTTTTCCTTTTATACTACATTATTTGGCATATCTTGTTTGCAGTAGGATATTTGTTGTTTTGATAACAAGATGCTAAATATTATTTATGTTCTTGGGAATAATCAATGGTTGTCTTCTCATCAATAAGAAGGCTTTATTTAACAAAATTGAGTGATCTGAGTTGACAGGATATTGGTTCTTCATTGATATGTGGGATAGCTTCCTAATCGATATATTCAACCTGATTTGTGAAATATTGGATGGTGAGTACCCCAATAATGAATTATTCAAGAAATTCAGATGGTGACTGCCCAACAATCACCTCATAATAGATCATCAGAGAAACTCATCTCACTTTCTGAGTATTGGCAACACTTCCAATTCCTCTAAGGTTGACTCCTCTACTAATGTGGCCCCGAGGGCTATGGAGACGAATCTGAACAAACCTGTTGATGTGGAAGTGAATGTGGTCATACCAGTAGTCTCTTCTGACCAAAGGAAGGAACTGGATTTGAAAATTTTTGAGGCCATTGATTTGATGGGGAATAACATCATAAAAGAAGATCTTAATTCCCTTATCGAGGTCAACAATGAACTTTTTGAATTGGCTAAAGTGGCCAAGAGTGGTTCACTTGCTCTTGATGTGGAGGGTATGTTTGAGGAATGGATAGAAGGCCCTAATCTAGAGGATGATGATCTTCTTCCAAATGAGACTGAAAACCTTCAGAAATCATGCAAAAAAAAAAAAATCTCCTTGATGGCATAATTTGAGCAAGGGAAACTAGGTATTTTCTAGGACACACTCAAATCCTCACCTGATTGTGGTGAATGTAAGAAACGGGGCAGGATCCCTAGCCAGGAGAAGCTCAAGTGGGATGGAGAAGACAATGGTCAGTTAAAGATAAATAAGATGTGAAAGTAGGGAAGGGTGATGCCCTTCCTGAACAACAATGAAAATCATAACTTGGAATGTTAGGGGATTAAATTCCCCTAACAAGTGATACCTAATATGGCATCAATTAGACACATTTCAAGTGGACATATGCTTGCTTCAAGAGACTAAGCTTGGGGAGCAAGAAAAGGTTAATTTTGGTAGGAAAATGAAACTATGGAGAATGCTCGAGGTAAATTCTAAGGGGCCCTCTGGAGGGTTGTTGATATTGTGGAGACCTCATAATGTGCTAGTTGAGGAAGTTGCGACAAGCAGGCACTAGATCGCTCGCAAGGTAAGGAACCTTGCCTCCAATCTCCATTTCTTACTTATTAATGTTTATGGATCAGTTAATTGCATTCAAAAAAGGAAAATCTGCAGAGTTAGACATAGTATGCAACAACCTTGGTTATGAATTATACATTATAGGAGGTTATTTCAATGCAATATTAAGATCTAGAAATAAAAAGGGTGGTGTGGGAAGAAAATTGCAATCTTAGTTACATTTTCAGAACTTTGTAGAAAGAAATTTGTTGATTGAGCCACAAATGGGGAATGGCCAATATAGCTAGACAAATAGGAGGAAATGTTTTTGCAATATTGTAGAAAAATTGAATAGGTTTTTCTTCAAAGGAGACTTAATTATTTTTCCCTTCACTTTGGATTACAAAGTTTTTCTTGGATCGAGTTCAAACCATTTCCCTGTCTTTCTAGAAATTGTTGGGGAAATGGGCCCTACTAGGTTCCCATTCAAATTCGAGAACTTATGGTTTAAAGACCCAAATTTCATGGATCTCATTAAGCATTAGTGGTCGGATTGCAACCCTGGTGGTTTCAATATGTTCAATATAGTTACAAAGTTGAAGGAGATTAATCAAAATTTGAAAAAATGGAATAAATAATGTTTCAAAAACATCTTTGAAGGAAAAAGGAAAATTGAGGAGGCTCTAAAGGTATTATCGAAAAAGGTAATCAATAATGGCATCGATAGTCATAGCTTTCTTGAAGAAAAAGAACTACTAAGTAAATTAAGTGATATTCTAGCCAAAGAAGAAATTTTCTGGTGGAAAAAGTCCAGGGAACTGTGGCTAAATGTAGGTGACAAAAAACATGAAATACTTTCATAATTCTACAAAGATTTGAAGGGAGATTAATAGGATAATGGGCATCAAACCTGTTAATGGTAGATTGCTTGAAAAGGTGGATGAAGTAAAGGAGGCCACTGTAGAATTCTTTCATAACCTATTGAATGATTGGGATAGCTCTAATTTGGACATGTAGAGGGATACCCTTGGCGGCATACCGAAATTGGTATCTGGAGCTCAAAATGACATGTTAAATAGTAAATTCATTGAACAGGAAGTAAAAGAGGCTCTATTTCATCTTCATCCCAACAAAACGTTTGGCCCAGATGGTTTCTCAGCTACCTTCTTCCAGAAATTTTAGGACATTGTTGGTAAGGAGGTCACTGAAGCTATAGAAGATTCTAGGTGTTCTGGTCGGGTGCTCAAGGAAATCAATAACACATTCATTGCATTAATACCAAAGAAAGAGAGGCAAAAAATTTTGGAAGAATTTATACCAATTTCTCTTTGCAACACCATCTACAAGATACTAGAAAAAATTGTTGCAAATTGGTTAAAAAAGTTCTTTCCAGACATTATTTTGGATGAACAAACTAGATTCATTCTAGGTAGATCAATCTTGGATGGGTTCATTATTGCATAAGAAGTCATGCATTCCATTAGAAGCTAAAAAAGCATCCATGTTAATAAAACTTGATATCAAGAAGGCTTACGATAGGATGAATTGGAGGTTTTTGTTTAAGATGGTGGAAGCCTTCGGCTTTCACAGGGAGTGGATAAACTAGATTTTTGGGTGGGTTTCTTTCCCTAGGTATTTAGTGCTACCGAATGGGTCTTTGGAGGGATTATTTAATGCTCCTCATGGTCTATGGTAGGGAGATCCACTTTCTCCCTTCTTTTTCATCATTATGGTTGAGACTCTCAAGAGATCAATCAGTAAAGCTTTGGGTGATGGTAAGGTGGTGGGGTTGTAGGTTACTAGTGATCTACCTAAGGTCACTCATCAGTAGTTTGTTCATGACACAATGTTGTTTAGAATTTCCCAGGAAAGAGAGGCAAGGAGTTTCAAGGGCATTCTGGATAAATATTCTTTCACCTCTAAGTAGGAGGTCAATGTAGAAAAGTCAGAAGTATTTTCTTCAACACCAATACTAGCCTGGAAACTTAGATCTTAAGGATCTTGAAATTCAAAAAAGGAAAAATTCCTTGCAAATATCTGGGGTTTCCCCTTGCCAAGGGTCTGTAGCCTAGAAATCTATGGAATCCACTAATTGAGAAGGTGAAAAACAAATTGGATTCCTGGAAAATTCATTGGTTATCCTAGACTGATAGACTCATAATGCTTAAATTTGTAATTGCAACCTTACTGATTTACATGATTTCTTGTCTTCCACTCTGCCAATGCAAGCAAAGTTCTCAATCAAAAAATCAAAAAAAAAAATTGGCAAGGAAATTCAAATCAACGCAAGTTTCCATTAGTGAACTAAAAAAAAGTGTACAAAAGGAAAGAGGCATATGGTGCTAGCATGAAATACCTACTCCTTCAAAACGAAGCCCTCAGAGCAAAATTGGTTTGGGTTGTGCACACAAAATGTGATCTCAAGTGGGTCAAAATTCTGAGGGAAAAATACTTGGATGGTGATGTGAATAGTATCTTCACCTCTAGGTCCCTTCCTTGTGGGTCAAGGTTTTAGAATTTTATGAGGAATTATAGAGATTTGATATCCGACCATTTAAATTGGGAAATAAAGGACAAGAGATCAGCTTTATTTTGGGAAGATTCTTGGGAAGGCTTCCATAAACTCATAGATAGAGAAAATTTAGAGCATGTCAAAAGGATTACAAAATAGGTATAGGGGGATAAGGTAAGAGATTATATGGTGGTCTCAACTCAACATGGTCGCCATAGTTATCATTGGAAGAGTCTTCAGAACTTGGAGCTTGATGCAAGGCTAGTGGAAGCTTTTGAGGCTATGGTGGATAGTCAAAATATATTTTTCAGACAAGGGAAAGATAGTCTCAGATGGAATGCTTCACCAAATGGTAAATATAATCCAAAAGATGGGTAAAAAGTGTTGTCTGGTATCAACGATTATGTGTCCAATTTACCCATCAATCTTAGTTGGAACAAGGCATGCCTTTTGAAGGATAGAATCTTTACTTGGGTTGCTTCACAAGGCAGGGTTCTAACAGCAAACAGGTTCATAAAAATGGGATATAACGGTCCTTCCAAATGCATTTTATACAAGCAAGAAAAAGAAACTAGGGACTACCTTTTTCTAAATTGCCCATACACATAGATTTGTTGGAACTGGTTGTTCTCCAAGCTTCAATGGTAATCTACACTTCCAAATAAACTATTGGAGTTGCTTAAGGGCTAGCCAACACTTCACAAGCAATCCATTTTAAGTTGTCTCTAGATAGCTAGCTCGTTGATAATTATCTGGGAAATCTGGAAGGAGAGGAATAGACATAGTTTTCAAGAAAAAGAAATGTTAATTCAATCATTGTTGAATAAGATAGAGATAAGCATAGTGGAACTTATCAACTCTGGAGTTGGGGACCTGAATCCTAGGAAGATTAGTTTTCTGACCGGGATGTAAATATGAGAAGGAATTGGCACGGGTTGAAGGTTCCTCCATTTGTTGGAGATTGGGGTCTCAAGAATAAAGTAGATAGAAGCAAGGTTTTTTGGTCCCCTTTGGAAGTTGGATGGTTTAAGCTCAACTTTGATGGGTTTTTCAAGGGTAATCTAGGCATTTTATGGGTCATATACATTGTAAGAGATTGGAATGTAAAAACTTTGGGAAGACTCGTTAAACTTCTCCTGGTTGGGACCAACAATGCGGCATAGTTTCAAGCATTGATTCTTGGCCTTGGTTTGTGTCAGGAGCTAAAACTAAGAAAGGTGGAAATTAAGGTGACTCCTCATTGGTGATCAATGTGTTATGCACCAAGAAAGTAACAAACCGGAAGCTTGGTGTGAAACTGGAAATCGCTTTAAGTCTCATGGATAATTTTGACCTGGATATATTCAATCACACTCTAAGGGAAGGAAACTCTGAGGTAGATCTTCTATCCAATAGGAGGCCGATGGCATAACAATCAAATTAATCGATATTTGACTCTATAATGTAGAGCTTGTGGGTGGTTGGGTGGGTGAATTTCCACACTAGCAATTGTGGAAAGTCTATAGCGAAACTGATATTTTCTCTTCCCCTATTGGTATTTTTTGTTTAGCTACTTTTCTTCACAAATGGAGTTGTGAAGCACTTACTCGTCCTTCGATGGATGACTTGGCAGGGTTTGGATGTGGTGTCTTCACTGGATGCCAACCTGGCAATGTTACCTTGGGAGGATGGTGGCAGGTGTATGAATAATTATTTCCCTTGACATAATTTAAGTTTGCAATCCTTTCATGTTAATGATGAAGGCATTAGTGGTTATATGAAACTTTCATTTGTGATTTGTCTTATCTTTTCATCTAAGCCTTGGGATCAAGATTTGTGATTTTCTCACGTGTGGTGGTGATCTTGCATCATTTATAGGCTATTTTCTCGTGGCGCACAAACAATCAAGCCCATTTTATTTATGGTAAGGATGGATTACACCATCTTGCATGATATTCTCGAGGACACGAAATTTAAATGGTGTAAGCTTATATATGCTAAAGGGTGGTAGTTTTGTTATCTATGTGTAATAAGAGAATTTCAAGACGATGGCCTAACTCTCTAAATTTGTGGTTTGTATGTCCACAGAGACCCTGATGAGCGTTGGGGCAGACATGCCAATTCAATTAGACAACGTAGTAAGGAAAATGGAATTTCATGAAGCTATCTTCAATCAAAGGCTCAAGTAGATTCTCAAGAAATTTTATTTCCTCATCCTTGCAATGATGAAAATGGTTTTGGGGAAGGGCTTCTTGGGGGATTTAGAGTCGTATCGTGTGGACACCAACATCACGTCGTGCTTCTTGGCGGTGTTTCTAGATATCAGGATGGCGAAGGATACCAAGGCTCTGATAAGGAAATACTTTAAAGAGGATCTATTAGTTGGACTTGAGGAAACTCTCTATGTTGCCTCTCCTAGTATTGGTGTCCCTCAGTCATGTGATTTGGCTATGATTCATGTGTTGGGATAAGTAGTGAAATACTACCCCTTTTTCCTCGATCTTAAAGGCATGGCTTTGGTGGAGCACAAACAATTGGTTGTGGTTTGGGTTGGCTATCTCCAAAAGGAATTGAAGCTTCTTCCTACTCTAGGTTGTAATTGGATATTGAATTTCAGGGCATTTTCCCAAGATAACAAGTTTCTTGGCTCTGGCGGGTTTGTTTAGGTCTAGGATCATGGTTAATGTTAAGTAGCTTTTACTATGTGTATGTATTTTGGGGTTGGGGTTTGGTTTCATATCTCTGTTGTGGGAATGGTTACATGTCTGGTAATGGTCTAAGTTTCAGGTCTCTATGTTCTATTAATATGTCTAATTGTTTGGTCTGGTGGGAAAGGTATGGTAATCAATCTATGACGAAGAGTCTCTAGATTTTGGCCTCCTATGATGTAGATGTTTTGTAACCTTTTCGATATATTAATATAATCCCTATCTTACAAATCTAAAAAAAAGAATATGTAACACCCCGCCATAGTTACATTATAACAAAGTGTAAAAACAAAGTTAACTGAATAATTTTTTTCTTATAATTGTTTACACATATGTTATAAAGTTTCCAAGACATTGTTACATAAACTTAATAATTAAACTCAACACATTGATCATCAACAAAAGTACAAATTTGATTTCATGTAAGATCCAATTTATAAAACTACATACAATCATATATCCCAAATGTCCTTTTTACATAAAGTGAGATTTTAAAGAATCTCCATACATCAAAGGTGGTACAATCAGTACACTCTTATACAAGAGGTGAGTTTACAAAGTAGAAAGTGATCACATCATAGCTGACATCATATCCACGAACATGCTTCGCATCCACAGTCACGTTCCAAGAGGTAACTGGAACCTGTTGCAAGCATAGGGTCATCTGCAAGAAAATACAAGGAAGATAGAGCACGGTTTCCTCCCGACCACGTGGAACCCAAAGGTCCACTCCCTCCGTGCTAGGAGATACTGACAGGTCCACAAATGATACAGACAGAACATCACGTTTACGGGGTTTACAATTCACAATACGACATAACGTTTGCAAAACAAAACGGATAAAATCACAGTATCAAGTTACATTAAATTGAAATCTCAACAAAAGGAAACACCATCATGATATAGACTAAGAGAGTGTCATCACATTGTCGGGATAGGTTACCCTGGTGAATCTTCCTAGACTACCGGCCCTCTCCAAGAGTTACCCTGGTAGCCTCTATCGATTCTCGACCCCTATGCAGACTAATGCGGTGTCGTTACATCTTTCAAGAGGACAAGATGGCGACTTGCCATTCCAGGCCTTCTCAGCCTTTTCTCAACCTAAACGAGTGTTAAGAAGTAGGTGAGGCATACCATTATCTGATTTAGTGTTTAGAACTACCCAACCCCTAATATATTAGTTAGGTTATCACTTAATTAACACACCTACGTTAGGTTACCCAGACAATCACTATAGGATTTCGGCCCCTAACGCAAGCCACTCTCACTATAACATGACTAGAGATAAAGATCAAGGGTATCTATCAAGCATAAAAATTCACAACCACAAAGGTTTACATCTTCCGCTAGGAACATACCTTAGCCTCCAAGAAGTCTCTTAGGTCAACAATAAAATATAAATGCTATACCCCCAAGAAAACAAACATGATAAATAAAACAACAAAATAAGAGTGTAATAAACTTGTCGATTTGATATTCACTTTTCTAGTCTCGGTGTAGATAAAATATAACACACCTCTAATTCACCATGTAAATACACTCATTTATTGCTAGAACACAACTCCGCAATTCATATTTTCAATCTTCATAAATTAGAAAATTTAAAATCTTATCATTACAAATACACTTCTCAAGCTTTTAAATAAAATGAGGATATCATCATCGACATCATAATATATATACATCTAATGATTTTCAATTAACTTAACTTAAGGAATTAAAAAAATTTAGTAAACAAACTAAAACTATTAATATATATACTTCAAACAATTGTAAAGAAAATGTATTTATTTACATTACAAACTAAGGGTATTTTTAAGTTACGAAGAAATGATTTTTCAATTAGACATGTCACTGTTTTAGCATGCAAAAGTAATACGTACTTAAGATTGAAGTGGTAGTTTACCAACTTTAAGAATCACTCAACTAATGAATGGCATTATTCATGTCATGGAAAAGATTTATAATAGATAACTTATTTCCGCATGATATATAGAACTTTTACAATCTAAACCAGAGACGCATGCAGGAAGTGTAGTAATCATAGATATAAACATACAGTTCCTGTCGCATGACAAAAATGAATATATATAAAAGTTGTATTATGTATGGCCATGCAAAGAACTTAATTACATTAGACAACTGTCATCTGATATTCGTTCTACAGGGAAGAGGTATTACAAAGAAAATACAGCCAGAGACACCTATGAAGGTTTATTTTTGTATAGCTATATTCTATTTTGCCATCACCAACTAGACGCAACCTAATGCACTGGTGCAGAAGAAAAATTTTAATTCTAAGGACACAGATAAACTATAACCTCAACTTATTAATATCACTGCCATCTACACTGACATTGCAAGATACGCCATGCAAGGAGGAAGCATAATACCGCGATCTAAGATTTAAATTAAATTTTCTAATTCAAAATAAAACAATAAGACATTAAGGAGACTGCGCAGCAATCATACAGCTTAATACAAGAAAGAAAACTAAGAGAAATATTAACTACTGGTTTCCACAGTTCGGCAAGAAGAATTGTTCTACTGTGCAAAACTTAATGCATGCAATGGATGTCCTCATCGATATTATCAGAGTTAAGTTTATACGAAATGAAAGAGCATCGCTATAATGAAAAGTAATTACTCTCACAGATTTATACTGCAATATATGTATGGAACAAAATTAAAACGTATGGAAAACATAATAGTTGACAAGAATATATAAATAAAGTTGCAGTCAATACAGCAATTTCCAAGAATCGAAACTATTCTTAAAGGATAAGTAGATTTGTTGAATAGAACCGAAAATAAAAGAAAATACATCAAAGAGAAAATTGTGCTCAATCACACCGGCCAAATAATATTAATCCATACAGGTGGTATTCAATAAAATTTCCAGCATAATTAATGCGTATTCACTATATTCCATGAATACCATGAGACCTTCGTTTGATCTACAGATATCTAATACTCAAATCAGGAGTTTTATTATTTCTACTTTTGATGATATAGGAAAATTCTTTATTCATTCCCTAAATTTTCAAATTCCATCAATCATTATCAATTCACAATCAAATAAAAGACAATATCGAACCTGGTTTACTATAATTACTATAAGTTTAAATTCATTTCTTCTTAAAAGTAAAAATACTTTTCTAACCTATTTCTTTGTGTTTTGTACAGGTTCAGTAAAGTGAATTTCTACAATAAATTTCCAGAATTTAAATACAAGAACTTGAAATCAGAAAGAACCTGTTAAAACTCGAAAACTGGCTGAAAAATGATCCTTTGAAAACTTTTGTCAACCCCCAAGTCAAATCACCAGATTTCAATGAAGAATTTGCAATGATCTCAGCTTCAAAATTACGCTTCAAAACAAAATCCTAAAGAAAAACTCTTCTGAAACAATTGTTGTATTGAAATTTTGCTAAGAAGTTGCTGCCGTAAAATTCTTCCCGTGAATGCACAATTTTTTTACCATCCCCAATTTTCCAAAAGATATAAATTCATGCAATCAAGATTTCAATCATTCAATTTTAACTGATAGTTCCATTTGCATTGTAAATAACTCATTCAGTTCAACTCCTTCTTAAAATATCAGAACAAACCTTTAACAGACAATCAGAGATTCGTAACTCGTCGAAAATATCTTATTTTAAAATATCTATTTCACACAATTCAATTTGCACAATTAAAACAACAATAATATTATTTTAATTAAAACTTTGCAAAGAAATAACTTATTTAATTTAACTTAATAAATTAAATCATTAACGTTGGTTAAAACATTAATAAACATTTAATAAAATTAAATATTATATTCGCAAACACAAAACAATATATATTTGAACATGACAAGACAAATTGGGCTATACGGGGTAACACAGAGATACTCATTCAAAAACGAACGATGGTTTAAAAGGACCTGTCAATACCTCCGACAACATATTTATAATGAATTAGGGTACACTCAGACCTAACAAGCAGGTGGAGCTGTTACCCAGTACCTGTGTCTGCAGGAAAACATCAAGGTTAAAACATGTATATATATAATCTCATGTTAGAAAACACACCGTGAATAAGAATTGCAGCGTAGCAGGGTACTCACGAATGAGTAATGCTACACTGTCTTATCCACCGACACAAACGAGCAAGATCAATCATATACAATCATATCAACATGATAACATAAGCAATAATTATAACCAATAAGCCATATCATGAATGAATCTATCACAGTATCATCGAACCAATATAACCAAATAACTAGGATGTCAATGTATCATCCACAAAATCAAAACAACATAGTATCCAGAATCAACTCTAAAATGAAACAACATAGTATCACAATGAATTAAGCATCTAACAAGCAGAATCAAACTAAACAGTATGTCTAAACTGGAGGGACACTACAGAATATTAATGATAAAGTTAACTAATTAAATAACATAAAGTCATTTAATCAATAGTGGAATATGCATTAGTGATAATAATTAAATACATGAAACATTATTTAATCATTAGGAAATTATGATAATTGGTGCTAAAACGTTACTTGCAGGCTAGGACAATTTTGAGTATCTACAATATAAATAATTTATTTATGAAAATTAATTTAGAACTAATAATGAATAGAGTAATTGATAATATGTAATCATAACTAGGGCCATATAATTGTGATATTAGAATATTAATATTTAAGATAGATTTACAAGTGATATGGTAATGAGAGTTAAATTGTATAATTCATGATTATGTCTATATGTTATAATGGATACCTGGTAATAATAAATTGGTTAAAAGAAAAATAATTAAGGTAGTAGGGATGATGTAACCCCACATCTCTATTCATATATCTCATTAACTTGGATTCTAGAATTATTAAGTTACACTCTAGACACTAGATAAATATTACTTTATTTAATTGTGGTTGTTGGGTATAATATAAGTCATTTATTATTTGATATGACATATCCATGTCTTAGTGTGGGGGATTTCTATGTATAGCTTTCAAATTGTGAATCCTATCAATCGGTGTGTAATTTGAGCATTAGGTAAACTCACATCCTTATCTCATATTATTATATTGGACTATGTGGGGTTTATAAATATCTAAAAAATGGTTACTAGTGGTTCATGAAGGATTGGTTCATGAACTCTCTATTGTACTCCTATGGGTTTTTAAGGAAAATAAATGGGGGTAAATAGAACTATTTCCTTGTATTACGTTTATTAGGTTCAAAATTATTATCTTCCACATACATAATAAGAATGGGTATTTTTATTGGAATGTTAATTCGAAAGTTCATGTGAATGTATAGTTATCATGATACATTTAATGATTATATGAGTTACTTGTACTATAAAAGTTTGATTTATTGAATGAAATGAATGGTCATTGATATTACTTACACTATGTTTATAATATCTTATATGTGTGGTTTGATAATGAGCTAGCTCATGTGGGCTTAATTTAATATTTGTGCGTTGACACAAATTGACTCACTAACTTATAGGATAATATGGATATATTAAGGAATCATCCTATGTGATAATGTAATAAGGTCAACCAATTTAAAGTGGTAAACCTTATGATAGTATGAATTCTTTAGATCCATTTTAATGTACCTTTTAGATACTAGAATGCTAGAAATAACATAGATATAGGAGCCAACTTCTATAACATCACAAGATTGAGAGAGGGTTTAGGGTTTCTAGTTAGGTTTTGGTTTCTATATCTTTTAGGAGTTATATCATTCTTTACAAATTTATTGTACCCACTGTTTTGATGCCATATATTTAGAAATCAGGTTTTAGGAGCTACAAAAATCATCCTAATTATGGAGATTAAAATAACCTAAAATATAAACCCTAATTTCAAACTATAAACATTAAATATATAGCCAAAAAACACAAAAAAACCTAAAATCCTAAACAGGAGGTTGCCAAAACTTGCAACATTGATGAGAGGAGGTAGCAGGCATTGTTTGGCGATGTAAATGGATTCAAAAATGGGTACCCATTTTTCCTTGGTCATTGTTGAGTCATAGAATATTGGGGGGAAAATGACTTGATAGTCATTTAAAAAATATAGCTTTAAGAAACGAGTACCAATTTGCAAAAGAGTACACATTCCATAATGGGTACCCATTTCAAAACGGGTACTTGCTTGGAATGGGTTCTTGAAGTGTAACAAGTACCCATTCTAGTTTTAGGCTCAAGATCTCATTCTTTTTGGTGTTTTTTTCTCAAAACTTCCCCTCTTTGTGGACCCATCTTCTTGCTTTAGCACATTGTCCTATGCTATGAGTAGGAAAATACATCCTATTCAAACATGGTTTTTTATATTTTTCATGTTACTCAATTCCTAGTATAAGTCTTCTATTCCTAAATCATAATCTTTATGCACTATCCCCAAATCCTAATCTTTATATACTATCCCCAAATTCTAAACTTTATGCACTATCCTCAAATCCTAAGCTTTGCACATTGTCCCTATTCCTAATCTTCGCACAATATTATTATTCATGATCTTCACACACTATCCCTATTTGTTGAGCTTTATGCATTTATAAGAATTTAAAATTCATATTCTTTCGCATACAAACTAAAACATCTAAAACATCAAACTTAAACATTAAAACTCAAATTCTTTAATCAGCCTCAATAACATGAAGAAGTCGCGTCATTTTCCATTATAAAATTCACTTCCTATTCTTTGCTTTCATGGAATATCTTGTTTCACATATTCAATATTAGGCATCATCATCTTAATCATTTGTTAACACTTAGGTAAGAGCTAAACTCGTGTATGTAGATTGACAATTGATTTTTGATTTTTTGTTTATCTTTGACCCATACTATATCTACTCAAGGTCACCATGATCCTTGTCTCATGGTGTGTCTTGACCGCTATATACAAGGACATGGTCTATTTATTCATGTGTCAATTTTCTTGGTTGTCCCATCATAGGACCCTCCAAGGTCATCAAGTACCTTGTGATGTGTTGGGGCATCCTTTTGTTTGTTACTCTTGTAATTCAATCCTTTATGTATTAAATGCATCATCACCTTGTTCTTTACACCTAGATGCATAACATTTGATGCTATATAAAAATAGGTACTGTAGACATCCAAATTTGGACACTTAATTTATCCAAATTTATCACTTTTCATCTAAACATCCTCTTATCCGAGTTAATTAAGTAATATTACTATTATTTAATTAATATCCTTAATTCTGTCAAATCCCTAAGCTATTTAATTAATAATTAAATATTAAATACCTTGCCCTCCGTAATCCTCTTTTCATCAAATAAATTAAATAAATATTACATTTATTTAATTCCTCACATGTCGTTTTCACCTAATCATAATCCATCTCCTAATCTCTTCATTAAGGATGTGCACATGCCTAATCCTTGATTAGGATGTGTCACATCATCCAACTTTTGCAAGTTGGATTCTAATCCACATTAACCCCTAATTATCCTCTAATTACTAATTAGTTAAACCTAATTAGTACCTTGGTCAACTCTCCCCACCCCCCAAAGAATTTTTAATTCATTTTTATTCACCCTAGGCTCCTCTCTTCCCCATGTGAATTTTTAATTCACTTTTATTATTCCTAGAATCCCATTTTCCCATGCATCTTCTAGAATATTTGACTTGTCACATCAAGTCACATGTGACAAATTCCCACCTTTTGGGAACCTTGTCTTATCCACTAGATTCTTCCAATCATTGTGAATTTTTAATTCACTTTTATTCTCCCAAAACTTTCCCCTTCCCCATGTGATCATTGAAAGGTCACATCAAAGTACTTGGAAGGTACTTGTACTTCCTTCACATCATGTACCTCTCTTCCACATCACCTACACATCATCTCACCCTTAGCCCTCTCACATTCCACGTGTCAAAATGTGAGGGCTTGTGAGTCCTCAACTCACCTTAGCTCTTCATCTTGACTTTGTTGGATAAATCCCAACCATTGAATTCTCTAGAGAATTCAAGTTTCTTTATAAATACCCCATCCTCTAAGGCATTTGAGAGGACTTAGCCATTTTGCAACTAAATGCTACCATTTTGTGCACTCATCTAGCTATCAACTTTCATCCATTTGCATCTACATTCAAGCATATAGTCAAGACTTGCATTTAGCCATATCAAGAGCCATCAAGGAGTATACAAATCAATCCAAATCAAGGGCCAACCAAGGAGTTTCAGCGGCAAGAAGGAAGGTATAACCATTTATCTTCATTTAACACTTTCCTCTTTGCATTTTACAAATTCCTTAGGCTAATCTTGAAGTGTTTCATTATGTTTTCCATTGCATTTTAATTGCTTAGAATAGGTTAAACATTTTGATATCACAGGTACTAACTACATGTAAACATATCATAGAATTCAAATGGATAACCACTTGCTATCAAAATTCATACTATCCAAAATTCATTATATATTATCCATTATCCACTATCCATTATATGTTTTTGATTAGTGATAAACAAGTTTTGAAGGGGCCCTGAAACCCTGTACAAAGATGAGTAAAGAAAGCAAAGAAAAAGAAAATTGGCTACCCAACCAAACACCAAACAACAAGTTGATAACAAAACCATCAACACACCAACAAGAAAACCCAAATCGAGGGTCTAAACAACAACAAACCTTGAACAAGCAAATCTAACACCCTTAGCCGTAGGGCAAAGCTCCCCAACAAATTTGGGAAGCCCCTTCTTTCTATGCTAAACCAAGGTCCAAGAAACCTCAGATTCAAAGTCCTCTGATCGAGGAGAGAGGGGAGGATCCTCCCAGGCCGCAATAGCCATGGATGGCTCCAACAAATCCAAACCAAAAGAAGGCACCTCCAGGAGGGAAGTTAGAGAAACGAAACAAGGAACACTACCAAGATCCCCCAAGGGCCGAGCTAACAAATCTGAAGTAGGCACGATCGAAGGAATCCCCGAAGCTAAAATAGGAGTGAATCGGTCAAGAATAGCATGAGTTGAGGTGGGAGTTGAAAGAGGAGCAGAAGTAGCCTCAACCTCCCCCACCAAAGTAGACTCAAGATGGATCTCATCCTCTTGAGAGGAACCATCACCACAAGATGAACCATCTACATGGCAAGCAGAGATACTCAAGTGGTCCACAAGAGCATCCTTCCACCAAGTTGCAGTGCCTCTACGACGCGATAGAGGACAGCCAGTAGCCAAATGACCAATAGTGAAGCAACACAAACATCTAAAGGGAACACCCTCATAATCCAACAATTGCTTCCAAGGTCGATCCCCAACCATCAAAACAACATCTCCAAAAAGGGGTTTGGAGATATCAATGTCAACTAAAATATGAGCAACAATGGAGTGACCCATGAAAGTGGTAGAAGAATCTACTTTCAGAAACCGATTGATGGCATTGCCAATGCCCTCATAGCAAGAATCCTCCTAAAAATGGAGGGGGAGTTTCAGGAGATGCACCCAAATTGACTTGATATTAAGTAGCTCAGTAAGGGGATTGAAAGAAAGAGTTGATGGTTTAATGGATAGGGAATGTTCCCCCCACATCCAGAACCGACCATTGAGCACTACATATCGCTACTTAGAAGAAGCAAAAGTCACCATGAAAAAACCACAAGCACAAGGGAAGAGCTCAATCGTTCTGGCTACCAACGGCCTCCAAGACTCCAACACCCATTTGTGAAGGTCGGGCAGAGAGGGCCATAGACCATTAAACCTGCAAATTGCACCTGTATTTCGATAAAACTCTTCATTCTCTATAACCTTCGGGCCACACACCACAACAGGGGAAGGGCGGGCATAGAGGAGAGGCTAGACACCCCTACTCACCCCCACCCCCCGAAGCATGCAGATCTCAACCAACAACTGTTGCAAAAGAGCTAGTAGGGACACGCAACCCAAGAACAGGAACACCAGACCTAGCCTCCACCTACACCCCTAGCAAACCATTGATGTTTTCCTTATCCAATCCACCATCTTGTCCACCTGACCCCTCCAGAGCTACGGATGAGGCAGTAGTGCGCCAACAGATAGTTTCAGAGGCTCGCTTCCATTCCTGCTCCTGTCCATTTCAAAATCCTCAGTGGCTCTATAGAGGAGATTCAACAGTGGCTAATGTTGCTTTTTCTCAAGGATCGGGTATATGTTATTTTTTATCCATTTTGTATTTTAAATCATGATCCAAATTGTGAAAATGATTAGTTAGATGATTTAATTATCAAATTAAATTTATACCCCTCTATTCATCATCATTTCTTCTAAATTTATGCCATAAGCAATAATAATCACATCACTATACATGAATACATTATTGCATCATCATCCTACATGCATCATATACCCATTGTATAAAAACCATTAAGAATTTGCATACACATCATCATATAAATAGAAAACATGATAATCATAATAAATAACTACAAATGACCATCACATCACCCATAAAAATCATGCATCATAATCCCATAAATCATAAAGTATAAATATAAGCATCCACACATATCACATAAACATAAGCATATACCACATCCATCTGATAAATTATAATAAACATCATAAAACTCATAAATCATGGCACAATACTCTCACATATGCACATCATCAAAAACATCAATCTATAGAGTAAATTGAGCTTTGCAGAGCATAATATTACATATGCAAAATCAATATGTATGTATGTATGTATGTATGTATGTATGTATGTATGTATGTATGTATGTATGTATGTATGTATGTATGTATGTATGTACGTGTGTGTCTGTATGTATGTATGTATGTATGTATGTATGTATGTATGTATGTATGTATGTATATATATATATATATATGTATGTATGTATGTATGTATGTATGTATGTATGTATGTATGTATGTATGTCTCTGTGTGTGTGTGTGTGTGTGTGTGTGTGTGTGTGTGTGTTTATATATCAAAAATATACATTATGATACATCAAAAAATGGAGTCATAATCTAGCTAGATCTAGCCAAGGTGCAAGATGAGGTGGAGGAATAGACACTGAGATTGATCACCTTGACTTGGTGACCCCACATGCCCCCATTCTTGTTTTCTTGGGGATCCTTATTCCTACTAACCATATTTTTCCATGGTATGTAATGCTCATTCTTATGCTTGCTCTTCTTTTCCTTGCTAGCTATCTCCCCCTCTATTTGTTGTTGATGTCGAAGGCACCCCATCCATTCTCTTGTAAACCTTTGCAACAACTATCTTAATCCTAACATGCATCTCTACTTGGCATGGAATAGTCAATCTAAGTGTCCTATGTTGTCTCCACCATGTCTTCTACTCTATATTCACCCCAAAATCCACTACTCCCTCACAAGCATCCCAAGGCACCCACACCATGTGCCTACAACTCATTCTAGCTAACAATGATTCTACTTGTATCCCCACTATACCTCCTCTCATTACAATTATGCAAATACATGCTCCCACTCTCTTGATACCCTACCATACCCAAAATTGCATTTGTACCATGTTCAACCTATAACACTCAAACTAAAAATGGTGTTAGCCAATGATGTAACAAAGGTTTTAAAAAATTCTAGAAAAACATGCCCACCACCACTCTAGCAACCTAACCACTACTACCACACCACTACTTAAAAATCATTTGTGTCTTTCCTATAGTAGCACAAATACCTCAAATCCTTATATCATTTTCTCCCACTATATGAGCACCCATATGGCTTTCCCTTAACCTTTTTCAACCTATCCCTAATGGACCTTAGCACTACAATGTTTTTCTATTTCTACATCTATAGCAATTTCACTGATCCTACACTCCTCCCATATCTATATGTAGAAAGGTGAAGATCCCTATATAGTTTTTCAAGAATGCATAGTCCCCACACAAATTATATGCCCTCTACTCACATATTAGCCACACATTATGTTGGGCCAATTGGGAAGAGATAAAAAATTTTGTCAAGGAACAACAAGGGCCACTAGAACTAGTACAATATCCTCTATAAGTCTCATGCATGCATTCATGCTAAGTGACAACCTCATCTAAGGTAAGTCACTCTTCCCAAAGAGTCTCTCTAATGACTCCTCCAAGTCACAGGCTCTATAATATATGGAGTACCCATGAATCAAGATCCATAATATCCTCCATACATCCTCCAGTGTGACTATGATCGCCTCCATGGGTAGGTGAAACATGCTCATCTTACTCCACCAGCATGCAATGTACACCTATGCACCTTGATTTGTACCATTTGTGTAATATACCACAATTTTCACTACTCCAAGACACCTGAATCTAGCTCATCAAACTATTATACCAATTGTAATACTCATTTTTTCCTCCCTTGCATCATCAATGAAAGTAATCACTCCTATATCCAACCAAAACTGTGAAACATTTTCCTAATCTATCACAATAAATTTTCCTATGCATGTACTAATCTATACATAAATTTATTAAAACCTAGAAATATATACACCTCACTATGAGTGCATACACTGAAGCATACATCTTGAGATGAAACGTATATGTTTCAAGATGAAATGCATACAACATTTTACTATGCATGTGTTAGTCTCGATACATCATTTCTCTTGTGCACATGTTACTTTTGATTCATGCACTAAAAAAATATACATATGTCACCATTCCATGCATGAGCTACATTACCCCACACACATGCCAAAAGGTGAGTTTCATAGTTTGGAACATGGGATTTTCTAATTTTCCCCCTCAATAATAGCCCCTAAATACACCCTAAGACTAATATTTGTATACATATCGATGCTCCCACCTCTACAATCACCTCTAGTGCCTCACTTGCTACGCATGTTGTCAATCTAGGGGTGTATTCTCCACCTTTCTTTAGCTCCTTTCTCTACTCTATTCTATGTAATATTAAGGACAAGGATGAAACTAAAATATTTTCACCCCTCTAGCCCTATTTATTCACCCCAACCCCTAATCTCTCCCCCCCCCCCTCCCCCCCGCCTGCCAACCCTCCTTCCCCAATTAAAAAAATCACCTATTTTCATCTTATTTTTCGATTTTCAACCTTTTTCATATGTTTTTCTTATGTTGCTACTCTATCCTATTTTTCTCTCAATCTCTTCTTTAGAGAGATCACCTACACTATTTTTTTCCCAATAGACCTCTAAAGAGGGCACCATCTCTCCATCTTACTATAACTTTTTTAACCAACTAGGGAAAGTCCCTTTTCATCACAAAAGTGTAATATTTTGTTTTTTTGAAGCATCATTATGTCTACTAAGCCACAACATCATCTCATGGAGAGGAAAAATATAGATACCTAAAATCACCTCATAGCATTTTTATTGGCATCGATATCTCTTCACATCACCACTCTAAATTAATTGAATAAGTCAAAATTATTTCATTAATTTTCCACGTCCTACGAATATAAATTTAAATAAATTTAATTATTTAATTAATTAGTCTAACCCTTCTTTTAGCATTAGTTGAAATTGAATGTGCAAAGGAAAGTGTGCAAGAGGATTATCAGAATTTGAAATTGATAGGTGGAATGAATTTTTTGTAAAGCATCTTGTTGCATTTTTTGAGATGGAAAATATTGCAGGTACATTGGGACTATTGATTCTTATCTTTGAAGGGACAAATTTTTCTTATTGGAACACACGAATACAAACTTTGTTAAAATCTAAAGGTTTGTGAAATATTTTTAGTAGGGGGTCTGAAGAACCTAAGGATTTTGATGCACTAACTAATCAACAAAAACAAGAATTAAGAAAATTTTGAAAAAAGGACAATGAAGTTTTATTTTTAATTCAAGGTGTACTAAGTCAGTCAATCTATCCTAGGATTTGTGGTGTTGCCCATTCAAAACAAGCATGGAATATTCTTGTAAATGCATATCAAGGTGCTCATACAACAAAATTGCAAACACTTAGGAAAAGTTTTGAGAACTTTAAAACGAATCAATTAATGAATTTCTCACAAAATTTGAAGGGATGATAAATCGGATGAGAATTTTAGGAGATGATGTAAGTAATTAGCATGTGATTGAGAAAAGTTTAAGAAGTTTTCCTTCTAAAATTGACAATGTTGTTTCTACAATAGAAATTTCAAAAGATTTTGCATCCATGAAACTTAATGAATTAAGTGGCATTTTATTAATAGCAAAAGAACGAATGAAAAGTAGTGAAGAATCTTTAGAACAAACAATTTGCATTTAAGGTGAACATGCTCAAGGAAAAACATAAGTTTTTTAAGGGCAAGAAAAACATTTGAAGTTATTCATATTGATTTATATGGTCCTATGGAAACTCTCTCACTAAATAAATCCAAGTATTTTCTCACTTTCATTGATGATTTTTCTCGTAAGACATAGATCTATTGTTTGGCTGATAAATAAAAAAAATTTGATAAGTTTGTTGAGTTCAAATAATTAGTTGAAAAACAAAGTGGTGAATTCATTAAGATCATCAAGTCAAATAATGGGGGAGAGTATAGGTCAAATGTTTTTTTAGATTTATGTAGAGAACATGGGATTCAAAGAGAGTTTACCACCTCCTACACTCCACAACAAAATGGAGTTGTTGAAAGAAAAAATAGAACTATAGTTGAAATGGAAAGAATCATGATGAAAGAAAAGAATCTAGATAAATCCTTTTGGGCAAAGGAAATCACTACTGTAGTTTTTTTTTTTTTAATAGGAGTCCCACAAAAAAAATCATGGAATGAATCTTGAACAAGCTTGGTCTAATTTTACACCATTTTTCGCTCATCTAAAAGTGTTTGGCTATGTTTCTTATGTACATATTCCTAAGGGAAAAAGAACAAAATTGGATGAAAAATGTATCAAATACATTTTTATTGGTTATGGTTTTGAAAACAAAGCTTACAAATTATATGATCTTGTCAATAAGAAGTTAATCATAAGTAGAGATGTCATATTTGATGGAAGAGCACACAATACTCTTGATGAAAAGTTTAAGAATATTGAGATCAATTTGAAGAAATAGAATCCTCCTATGAATGATGTAGGTGAAGAGGAATCTCATGTACTTGTGTTCAATGAATCAAAAGTCATTAATAATGTAGAAAATGCATCCTCCAATGTAGAGAGTCGGAAGTATCAAAAATACCAATGAAGGACTGAGAAAAATCATCCCCCATCATTCATGTTAGATACTAATTTTCATCAAATGACTACAAGATCTCATAGACAAGTTAATTATGCTCGCATGGCTGATGTTATGCAAAATGTTGAGCTAGTAAATTTTGTAGAAGTTAGTACAAAGGAAGAGTGGATTGTACCTATGAAAAGTGAAATAGTGTCCATTGAGCGAAATGACACTTGGGAGTTGGTTGAATTCCCCCTGGTAAGGATGTAGTTGGTAAAAAGTGGATTTTTAAAACTAAATATAAATCTAATGGGACTATTGATAAATATAAGGGTAGATTGGTTGCAAAAGGGTACTCTCAATAGGAAGGTATTGACTATACCAAAACTTTTTCTCTTGTAGCCAGGATGGATACTGTTAGGTTAGTCTTGTCCTTAGCTTCTCAAAATGGACGAAATGTTTATCAAATGGATGTTAAAATTGCTTTTTTTAATGGTTATATTGATGAGGAAGTCTATGTCTCTCAACCCCAAGGTTTTGAAGATCCTTCCAAAGAATATATTTTTATAGGTTGAAAAAGACTTTGTATGGTGCCAAACAAGCACCTTGAGTATGGTACTCTAGGAAATTGTAAGGAAAAAGATCAAAGACGCTAGAAAGGACTAAAGGGTGAGAAACTAGTACAAGAACGTAACTAGATGCTAGAAAGGACAAGCATAAGAAAAATGATTTTAAAGAGAAGGAGAAAGAAGTAGACATCATGAAGAGTAAGGAAATAAGTGCAACACAGGAGGTAGAAAAGGAAGATGATATGAAATGTTCTAGCATTGGTGCAATGAGCCATCCAACAAGAAGAGGATAGTATCATCTCTTAGTTGTAGAATACATAAGAAGAACAAAGCTTTCATGGGATTTCATTGAAAATAAGGGTTGTGGGCAACCCTTAGAAGAACAAATATGTATTGAGGATATGAAAATATTAGTTGTTGACCTTGAAAGAGGCCATGTGGATATGTCCTTTGGAGGGCATAATGGAGGACATGAAGTGTAGAAGTATACACATTAGGATGTGAGAAAAGTAGAGAGTGCACAAGAGGTGACAGAAGTGTAGAGAAAGGATAAGGACCTTGAAGAGGTACCAAGAGACTAAAATACTAGAATTTAGGCAAAAGAGCCAACATGTTGGAAGGATTGGAAGAAGAGTGAAACAAAGAATGAAAGTTTTATGAATTAAAAAGGAGATAGGAAATAAAGGTTGTTATGACCCTTTAAGTTAAAAGGGTAGATAATAATAAATATTTTGTGTTCATTTTTTAGGAGAGGAATAATTGTATTTATTAAATAACTATTAAAGGACATGTTTATGAAAGGGTATGATGGTTTGGAAACCACCCCTTGAAAGGTTATAAAAAGTATTTTTGTTGGACATGGAAAGGGGCATGAAGATCACTCAAGGAAGAAGGTGTTTTGATGGGCTATGATCATAGGAGAAGGGACACATGGGATGTGTCCAACTTGAGGTATGAGGTACACCTAGGATCATGTATGATGGTTATGAATAAGAACTAGTTCCTCCTAGAGTGTATCATAGCTAAGGGCCAAGACCATTGATATCTTCCTAAGGTGAGAGTGGCCTTCCAAGTGTTCTGATCCAAGTAAGTATTGAACTTATTTTATTCAATATTCATAATTAAGTATAAATAAGATGGAGTTATTCTAATTCTCTAAAAGATGTTATTTGTTTCATTGAGATCTTATTCATATTGTTAAAATGCTAAATAATATATTAATATCGTTGAAGTGTTCTTAAGTCTTCAATTAGTTAATGATGATAAATAAGCGATTTCAAGCATTTATATTTAAATTATAGAGATGGTTCATAATCTTTAAACTTAGAAACTAACATTAATAAATTCACTATTATATAAAATAAAGTATGTTAAATTAAATCTCTCTAATTTTATACACTAGAGAAAAGTAGCATTACATATAGGGAAATATATTAAAACCTTTGAATTCACCCAAAAACCTAAGTATTGAGCTACACCAAATTATGTCTCAATCTTGATTTGTACAAAGGACTTCCTTAATAAATGATATTTAAACAGGAGGGAGTGGAATGGATAATCACTAATAGATTATGAGAGCATTAGCTTTAGATATGGGGTTGGCCATAAATATAGCCATCTGGCTAAGGTAAGGTATGCTCCATGCAACAAAATGGGGATGCAAAAGGGTATGCAAAGAAGCCTCCCAACCACAATCATCATTCTAATTAAAAATGTAAGTCCAAAAGGGAATTAAAAAGCAAGCCAAATATAATTCAAATTTCATCCAACAATGTAGATCAACAAGATGGTAAGAGGATTGCACAAGGTTAAATACAAGAAAGAGAAAAGCTTCTTCCCAACCTACCTCGCTAACATATACCTTGAGGGAATAGATTTAGGCCAAGGAGCAACAAAACCCAAAATGACTTCACAAGAAACCATAAATACTACACAAAGTGAGCTTCCCCTCAAAGAGTATGAACAAGAACCAATGATACTCACCTCTATTGTTGATAAGTCAAAGTGTGATATGTGAACAAGAAAAACACACACACCTCTAAGAACCCAAGCATTATCACATCCTCATAAAGAAAGCATTCCTTATAAATACAAGAACCACATATAGGTAATTTTAACAAAAAAACACACAATATAGAGAAACAAAAACCTTTTATCCAAATTATGTTCCAAGAGGCAAGCACCTCTAAACAAACACTGAAGTCTTGATTTGGTTGCTTTCATGAAACATTGAAGGCAAAGGTGTGCCCAATAAATGTATTTTTCTCTAGACAAAAGTCGAGAAAGAAATTTTCAATATGGTTGCTCTTCAACAAATAAATGATATTCTACCTCATCACAAGAACAATGACCCAGTCAAACCCAACTAGGCATGTCTAACACTCTCATTATCTCACCACTACCCTCCTTTGGGAATCCTCTATAAAATAATTCTAATAAATTAGAAGAAATATTTACTCCACCTCATGGTTCAAACGCCCAATCAATAGGGAGGTTTTGAGTTTTACCACAAAACCACACTATTCTTTTAAAAATGTCTCAATTTTGTAAGCATAGAATCATAACATTCAAAATTAAAACCAAAACTTAAAAACTATTTGTCATAACACTGTGTTTTGATAGAGTGTGAATTGGATATGCCCTTGATTTAATGCTCAAATGTGTGTTGCTCACTTAGACATATACCTATTCAAAACAAAAATCGAGAATTGAAAAATGAGGGATTTGATCTTAATTTATAAAATCTTAATTATACAGATGAATGGCTAAGATTGAATATCAAATCAATATTTTTTTACCATTAAAGGTGGAGTGGATGCAAAGAGAAAGTGGCTATTATTAGTTAATTAACTCATTTATAGATTTAGTGAAATTATTTATTTATTTCGATCAATAAGTTAACTGATTTAATTTGATTTGTTAATTGATTTTTCCCTTTCAAAGATTGACTTTGATTGGAATTATTGAATGTTTTGTTCAATGAGTTAACTTATTTGATTTATCATGTATTTTTTAATTTTATTAAATCATTTGTAGATAATAGATTTATTTTATTATTTTGAATTTTTGTGGGTAAATGGTTTATTTAAATTAATTAAATAATAAGAGATTATTTAATCAATTTAATTTTGATAAAGTGGATTAATTAATGTAAGATAGATTATTTTAATGAATGAGTGTTGTTAGGTGTTGAGATGGGGGCAATGGTATAGAAATGAGAGTATGCAAGATTTCAGTGTCTACAAAGTCAAACAAACCTTACAAATTTGTGGGACCAATTCCCTCCTTAAAACCAAAATGGAAGCTTACAACCAAGATGCATTTGGTAATATATCCCCTACTCTCAAACTATATATGTAGTGAGTATATAATAGTGAACAAGATCAGCACAGAAAAAATAATCACTTATCGCTAGTGAAATCCATGAAAACAACTACAGAAAATGTCCTATCACATCAAAGGCTTACTGCTGCCAAGTGTTATCACTATCTTTTACAGTTGCAATCATCCCTTTCAAGGTTTAAGAGTAAACTGAATAACAAAAATTTAAAATGTCAGGAAAATCATAGCACTAGGGGTGTAATTCAAGCTTTTTTTTTAATAGTATTTAAGAAAAACATGCTGCTACAATAAAAATTAAAAATGGGTTCACAAGCATTGCATCGCATAGCTGTGATTTAAGCCTCTTCTGAATTCTATTTTAGAAAAAGATGCTGCTGATTTTCAGTCCCTAGTTATAGCGAACAGCAACAACTATATTTTTGCAGTGGAATGCATGTAAAACAAAATTTCATAAGGCCTAACTAATGTTTGTGTATCTAATTGCACTCTCTTATCTATTGTTCTTTTCTTGCCTTTCAGAGATATTATTTTGCTAAGTACCTGGTAGAGAACATTAGCTGCGATCAATTTGTCTTTAATTGTTCTGACTCGGTGCTTCCATGTAACAATATACTTATGAAGACAATCTTCATGGTAAGACGATCCATAACACGTTCAGTTTATGTCAACTCTTCCTCACCTATGTCAATATTTTTATATCAACGCCTACATTTAACATTTCCTTAAATGAATAAATGGATTCATAGTAGCATAAATCATTAAAAAAACATAATTTGTTTTTTATTAAAGGTAAAATGAAATTTTGAGAGTGCCCAAACCCTTGTACAATAAGGAAGATAAAGCAATAAAGCGCGACAAAACAAGAGCAACCACCAGAGACTAGCAGCAAAACAACTCCTCAACATCTAAAAATAGCTTAAGGGTAGGACAATACCCAACAAACAACCTGCTCAAATTCAAGATGGTTTGAAGCCAAATTGTTCCAATGAATTTTGATGAACCACAACCATCTTATCTCTAATACTATGATCCTTCTACACAAGTCTCCTTTTATGGAAGAACTAAAAGATTAAAAAGGCAGCATGCTTTCCTAACTCCCTTCCCCTCCATCAAAGGGAACTCCATCACAACTTTACTATCTTCAAGAGCACTCCCCCTACTTCCCTCCTACACAACCACAACAGTTGTTTTGCAACCATTATCAACAAATGGTACAAGTTCCTTTCTCAACCAATTTAAATGTTGTTTCTTGTTGCTCGAGCAAACAACATCAGCATGGCCCAATTTAAAGCAGCAATGGCAAACAACCAAGGAGTTGTTGAATTCAACATGTTGTACCCAATTATCCAACTTAGATGATAAGGTAATCCGTGAAGGGAGCACCTTGTCATTATCCACAAGGACACAAAATCTTGCAAACAGTAAACACTTCTTGAATTTTGTAACCGCATCTAATGCAATGTATTACCCAAAAGCATTGGCAATGCCCATAAATATCCTTTCATCCTAGTATTCCAATGGCAGCCCCAATATTCTGGTGTAGACCAAAAACTTCTTGATGTTATCTTTCATCAGACTAAAACCTGAAGTCAAATTTTTTAAACATAAACCATTATGCACAAGGAACCAAGAATCTTCAAAAGGGATCTGTGCATGATCATCCAGGTTCGAAAATGAAAACAGGAAATTATTCAACAAAGCCAACACATTGACCAGCCCCCTTATCTTCCATTTTTGAAGCACCCACCTTCTAACAACATCAATCTTGGGAAGATAACCGCAAAATCTCCCAACCAATGCACTCCTAAGCCAAGCAATAGAACTTTCCAAGAGAGAATATGGAATGATGATTTGGTGATTCAACCCCTCCCCCAAAACCTGGGAAGGAGCAACAAAAGTACTAGGCAAGTCCTTCAAAAGGTCATCAAAAAGAAGCTCCTCCGCCAAAGAGGAGTTTGGAGAATCCTCCATTTGAGCCTAAGAATCAAGCCTACACATAGTAGGAGCAACATCAGCCAATAGGCCAACCACCACAAGGCATTGGCCCTTAGTGATGCCACCCACAATCATCTTGTACGAAACTGCATTCTGCAAACACCAATCCTTTGCAGCCTTGGCTGCCCTAGCCACTAAAGCAGGGATAACTGATTCCCTGGGGGTCCCAACTAGAGCAAAAAGGAATAAAGCAGTCGCCTCAACCAACACTAGAGGGATTTGATGTGAAGGAAGCAAAAAACCACACTTTAGAGCTCTCCCCAGGTCACTTGGAACAAACCCAAACGAAGTCGGCCTCCCAAAAGATGCTCACACTTGTTGCACTAACTGTTGTGCCTCCAAACACAACTCCAAGAGGGATTCATCATTGTCATCAACAGACCATTTGTCCTCACCATCTAAGCTCATCCTTGCTGTCATCATAATCTCCTTCATTCACTCCCATCTCGCTCCTCCCACTCTACACTAAGTTTAAAATCCTTTTCCTGCTTCTACTCCCATTCCCTTTCCCACTCATCACCATTCCTAATTCCTAGCTCTTAAAAAAAATCACAATTTGTTGTGGCTTAGTCGACACAACAATTTTTCACTAAAAAAGTAATTATTCTATGATAAAAGATGGCACTAGATGATGCAATCACAATTCTAACCGACCAAGTCGTGCTTTTTTCATGATTAACTCACCCAAAATTTTCACATTCCTGATTTTTGGCAATATATATGTAGTCTGCTGCATAATTTTACTTTGAAAACCCTGACACAAAATTTGACTGATTAAATCACAATTTATTTACTTTTAAATTATCTTTAGTTTTGTTGATTTATTGTCAAGAACATTTTTTGCTACTTTGGACAGACTGGCTCTTCTAGAGAAATCCAACAAGGGAACCCTCCTCTCAGCCTTTATTTATTCATCTTACTAATACAACAACAAAAAGGATCCAGTAAAATCCATGGGCTCCTTGCAAAAAAAACGAGGAAAGTGATACCCAATATTTCATGGACAATATTATAATTTTCACTACATTAATCATTAAGGAAACAAAACAAATAGACTGCTTACACAGGAATGAGTATTGATACTTTACCAGCTACTCTGGCCACTCCATAGGACCGAACACTGAAGTTGCTGACCACTTGTACAGAGTTGAATATATTGTTGGTTGGCTGCTCCTTTCAGCACAATTACTGAGAATAAATTGCTGGTGGCAGCCCCTACTTAGCGCCATCTATTGGATCAGGTTTTTACTGAGAATAGTGGTTTCTACAGCATTATGTCAGGGCAGCATTCATGAAGATGTAATTGTTGTGGATTTATCTAATTCTATGTTCAGTACCAAATATTCCAAATTTGCATAAAAAATCATATTTAAATGGTGTGGATTGCTGCCACTACTGAAAATCAACTACAAATCTGATCCTAATCTAGTTGACAATCTGATTTGTGAGGTTAAGGGAAGATTATTGATGACTTGAATCAAGTTAGTATTTTCATTAATATTCCATTTCAGGATACTATAGCCAACATAACACAAAAACATAAACAGATGTACAGAATGTTGGGCTCTAAAGAAGAAGATCTGCCAATAGTATATTTCGGCTATAAATCTGCAAATTTACCCCAAGTTTTATCATTAGAATATATGGAAAGAGCACGATAACAGGATATTTGAGAACTGCCAATAGGCCATTAGAACTCTTATCTGTTCAACTGACAGTCAAACCAGTAGCACAACACTTGTATACTTTGGAAGCATGGCAGATGATTCGGGTGGCTCAGAGAAATACTGATTTTATGGCACCTCCAAATCTAAGAGATCCCATCAACAAACTAATCAAGCTTTTTAGTTTCAAATTAGTATTGCATTAATTATGACAGAAGATTAAATGCGAGCATTGACATCAATCATCAATTTGAAACCAACAGAAAATATCTGCCATCAACTCTACTTACCATTGGTCACTGTTATTTTAATAAGATCCATGTGCTTCTGCAAGAACATGGCAAACCACAGCCTCAAGAAAATTATAGATCCATAGAAACAAGGAGTTCACTTGATGTATACACACACACTTGTATACATATGTGTGTATGTATGTATATTATACACATATACATACATACACACATATACATACACGTATATATGTATACATCTACATACACACATATACATATGTATAAATACACATAGATATACATTTATATATACGTGTATGTGTTTGTGTGTTTGTATATGTATATGTGTGTGTGTATGTATATGTGTGTGTGTGAAAATATATATGTATGTATGTGTATATCTATATCTGAGTGTGTGTGTGTGTGTGTGTATATGTGTTTATGTATGTAGGTATGTATATGTGTGTATGTATGTATGTAGGTATGTATATGTGTGTGTGTATGTTTACATGTCTATGACTAGGTGTGTATGTATATATGTATGCAGTATATTATACCCACATAAACATATAGACAGACAGATAGATATGAGTGCGCACATGTGTGTATGTGTATATCTTCTTATTTTATTGTGTGTGTGTGTGTACTCATATATACACACGCATATACAGAACAATGAGACAATTATACCGACTTGAGGGATTTGATGTGAAGGAAGCTAAACATAACAAAAACGTCGGCTACACACCTGTTTCATGGTATAATCCCCATGAAAGGATGCACATAATTCTAACAGCCATGATATGCAGAATGCAAAGCACAAATTTTAATTGAATAGTGAAACTAGTCATACAGACCAATAAATTTCATGCATTCATGCAGACAGTTAAGGCATCAATACACAAAAAACTGCACTGATGATCTAACGTTCAATTACAACAAAACTCAACACACTTGATCTACTTCCGTTTTGAAGCTCGTTTTCCATGGCCCTTCTTTGGTGGTCCTTTTCCTCGCCGCTTCCTCATTTCGAGCTTTTCCAGACGCCTGAAAAGAGAATTTAAATTAGTATAGGAGAGGCCATTGAAATCGTGAACATTTTTTAGTGCATTTACTCAACTAGAAGCTCTGAAAAAAATTATTTTATTGTCTTCTATATCAAATAATATGTGCCATGTTTCCATTTGTAACTCTTAATAATACATTTGATTACATCAATGTGTAAAATGCATATTTGAGTTTTTAAAAACAAACGGACATATTGTCAACTTCAGATAGAACTTACAGCCATCCCAGATAAATCCATTGAATGCAAATGCCTACAAGTTTATAAGAACTGACTAGAGAATCAGAAAATTCTTTAAAATGTCTCTTTTAGACTTTGCAGCTTTGAATCTTCTAATTTATTCCTCCTCTTAATTTATATCTTGAGGATGAAGCTTAAGACTAATATCATCCCTCATTTGAAATTTTCATCAAATATGTGGGTCTCCAATTGATTTCTCATCACCACTTTTTAGTAAAGATCTGCAATGTCCCATTTTGGGGATGAAATTCAATTTAACAACTATGGTATTACATTGATCAATATATTGGGCTTCATACATATTTGCATTGACTATTGGTCCTGCAAAGATACACGTGGCTGACAAATCTATCATTCTTCTAATCATCAAAGTGACATCCCTTAAGATTGGCATTGATAAGTTATATTCTGAAAGAGAAAATTAGTTGAACGGATAAGAGAAAAGCGGAGTAGTTAAGAATCTTCAGTAAGAATGAGAATAATCGAAGTGGCTCTATGTTGCAGGGGAAGATATACATTGCTTTCAGAATGAAACTCTTGAAGTTCCTGACCCGGATGAGGATGTCGACCATACACGTAGGCATTATCAGAGCATATTGCAAAGTATGACAGGGCCAATGGATGCTTGTTTTGTGCATCGATTTCAAGGGACGTACACTGGTATGACTCGACACCAGGTTCCGTTTACATGACAGGAACCATCTCGGACTCCATTGTCGACTTACCCATCTTGAGAAATTCACTCACAAGCATTGGAAGAGATTGCAATTCAAGAACATGCCGTCGGGTTTTGCATGAAATCTATATGAGAAAAATGAGTCATTTACCATGATGATCCGCAGATTAATCGAGGAAAAGCTGGGAGTGAATAAAGAAGAGATATTAAAAGCAATCCAGATTGCTTTTCTGTGCATGCAAGGCACTCCTGATATGAGACCCCGCCGTAGGAGCATTGTCAGCTGGCCAAGAGTATGATTAATTATATTGGGTCCTGTATTTGAAGGAATGGTTAAATAAACAAAGGCAATTATTATTAGTTAAACTTGGACAATATTCTCCATTGCAAAGTGTCACTATGGTTAAGGCAACAATAAATAGAAGGATGCTAATTAAATGGCGGAAGAGACAAAAGGCCTCAATGATACTTTAGTATGACCATATTCAGATCTCCACGAATATGATATCCCACCATCTCCCTAAGTCACGAGCTTAATCTGAGGATCCAATTGAAGCCTCTGTGGTCAGGTAGGAGTGGTGTTGTACTTAATTTTGTCATACACTAGGATCGTGGAAGGTCTAGAAGTCGTGAAACATGGATTAATCAAAAGGCAATAATTATATCAAAGGCAAGATTATATTAAGAAGGCATCGATTAATCCCAAGAGCAGCAATTATACTTATCAAGGGGGTGAGATTAGTTTGGGAAGAATAACAACTAATAAGAAAAGTCATGATTATCAGAAAGTCGCCACCTTTCAAAAGGGGGGTGTCCTTAATCAAGGAGAAGGGAAGATATAAAATGATAATAGGAATTATGGAGAGGAGATCATGGAATAGATTTTCAGACTTCACTTTTATAATTATTGTCCGGAATTGGATAGCCCTTATGAGCAGCAAATATTTAATCATGGAAGCATATTTTTCAAAGACATAATTTAGAGAAGGCTCCAAAGATAAATTGAATATATATAAGGATATTAATCAGACAAAGCAATCAGATTCAAGGCCTATTAATTTATCATCAATAGGCAGATAGTTATATCCAAGGAAAGCATGACTTTAGAGTATAAATCTTTAACAGCTCTTATATCTATTTTCTAATTAATATTTGAACCTAACTCCATTATTCAAAATTTGTTTCATTTATAATTTGGAAACTCAATTCATCTTAACAATATTGGATGACAATCTGTGTCAATCCAATAAGGAATTAATCGTAACTCTATTGATCCGGAGCCCAGGTCATTACAAGATCCTAGTAAGTTCAGCTAAACGATGTTGACCACCTCCAGCAGGATTTCATCTGCCCTATCTTTTGAATATAGCTGGGATGACAATCAGTGTTCCCATAATCAAAATGAGAATAAGAAAGTCCTGCTTGACAAGATCCAAATCTACAGTTCCCATGCAAAACCTCAACACTTATTTGTCCTGATTCTCAGATCCTTGAGCAGATCTTTGTTTAGTGTCCCTTGCTCTGTTGGAACCACTTTAGCCTATAAGTCTTTCTCCCTCCTTCCAAAGAGTTACCTGTCCCTTTTTATTGAAACTAGCATTCCCTTCGAAAAATTACCTGTCCCATTTTCTTCAAACTGGCATCCCCATCCAAGGAATTACCTGTCCCTTTTTCTTTAAGCTAGCATCCTCTTCCAAAGACATACCTCTCTCCTAATACATTTCTTGTGCCTTATTCCCCTGCCAGAGAAGAAAGCTCCAAAAGTAGGCAAACGGCAATAGGATGTTTGTTTTGCTCATAATTTCTCAAGCAAAAGACCACATTATCATGCCACAAAATCTTCTTCCATTGTAAGCCTTGAATCTTTAGATCAAGGTCACAAGAGGCCTTTCTGCATACTCATTTCAATAGAAAGACCAGTTTCTAGCATCAATGGAGGGAAAACATCCTACAACTTCCCTCTATGATTACAAATGGATTTAAGATCTTCATAGACCAAAAAGTAATTGTTAATTAAATTATTGTCCATGTTCAAATGGTTTTAAAGTCCAGTGTTTCTGGATTAAAGATAAGGTCATCACTGCTTCATACACAAGGCCCTCTTACCCCAGAACCTGGAGCCTTCTTTGAAAGACTAGTAATTGTTTTGCTTTAAGTAAAAATAGACTAATAAAAACCCTGGTGAGTAAAACTAAAGAGTTGTGAAGAGAAGTGAGGAAGATGAGTGGTGACCAGGAAACCAAGCAGTGTAAAGCGAACATGGTTATGACAGAGAATGGTCTACATTAAACTTTCAAAGAAATAATTTGTGAGAATAGAACGGTTTCAGCTTTGATCTCGGGCCATTTTACATCTGTTTTTAACTGCTTGTACAGATATAAAAGAAAATTTAGTGGCTACTATTCAGGGATTCATAGATAAAATGCTGGATAGATTGTGCCTCAATGTCCTTTCCTTTTGGTCTTCTCATGGAGTGAAGCAAGGAATAAGATATTAACAAGCAGACGCTCATTTATAAGGAGAGTTGGACTCTATATGGGACTGCGTCCAGAAACATTTTATCAAGCAACCATGATCTTAGTTCTGGAGCCCTATGCCTTGAGAGAGTTCAAAAAAACTGGTTGATTATGTTCAGGTAGCTTCAAAAATCACAGACAGATCTTTAGCCATGTATAGTTATACCCATATCTTTGAAGGGATTAACCTACACAAACCACTACCAAAGGTCATTGTTCTAAAATACAACGAAGTTAATCCACACTCTTCATTAAAAGGATTTCTCATTTAGATGCAATGTCTATGGCTACCACACAGCATGCCATCTAGAAAGGGAGTGCCCTGAGATATCTACTAAACAGCCAGATCTAAACTCCAATCCTAAACCAGTGCCAACGCAGCTGAGTAATGATGTTGATGATGGGTTTAAAAAGACACAAAGATTACAGGGAGAGTCCAGCAAGTTAAAAAAGGTTGAAATTCGAGGTGATGTGTATGGTACTGAAAAAATTCAGGATCAACTTTTCAACCAGGAAGGAAATGTTTTTGAGTCCTTTGAAAAAATTCATAAAGAGCCCAGCAGGTCAAAAAAGGTTGAAATTCAGGTCAATGTGCATGGTACTAAAAAGATTGAGGATCAATTTTTGAACCAAGTAGGAAATATTTTCGAAACCTTTAAAAAAAATTATAAAGAGCCCAGCAGGTCAAAACAGGTTGAAATTTGAGGTGATGCATGGTACTAAAAAGATTGAGGATCAATTTTTGAACCGGGTAGGAAATGTCTTTGAGACCCTTGAAAAAATTTATAAAGTTATGATTACTATTAGCGAGGGTTGGGAAAAAATAGAGTCTTCTCCCCTCCTTACCTGTACAGGGATAAAACCTGCCTCCACACTCCTATCAAAAGCGAAGCTTAAGGATTTCAAGCCAAAATAATGCAACAAATAAGGCCCCAAAGGCAACACAGTTCAGAAAGAAAAAGATCATACCATGGAAGACAATTTGTCCAAGCACTTTTGATAATAGATTAAAAACACACCTGAATCATGAGTTCTCAGAAGAAAAAACTGCTCCCAAGCCACTTGCCAAAAAACATAGGCAATTTCTTGCAGAAAATCAGTGAGTTAATTGCCAAGAATGCAGCAAAACTTAGAAAAAAACTCACCCAAAGCCATGAAACATTGCATTGCATTGTTGCAGGCAGCATGTGAAGACAGTCTGAAGGATATGGAATGCAGGAATTGCATTGTGTAAAGACACCCTTGACCATGCACATGCCAAATGCCAAAAAAGGCAATTCTCTGGGCACCTTTTCCAGTCACAACCTGTCAAAGGCACATCGTCATTTGATTGTGAGGGGGTGATTTAAATGTTTGTGTTTGTTTGTGCACAAGAGGATGTTGGGCATATTGGTATAATATCTTTCTATTTGTTTAGTTAATGGTCATCTAGTCGTTTTTAGTTAGTTTCATTTTTTTGTCTTTTGTTAACGTTTGTTTCTTTTAGAAACGACGTCTTTGTAATATAATTATTGAAGCTTTCGCTTGTGTAACTATAACATCGATTATTTGAACATGGTATCAGAGCTGATTTGAGCTTGTCTCCCTCACGGGGGGGCTCAGGATTTTGGGAGGGCTTGCTGAAGTAGGGTTTCTGAAAATCGCGAGCTAGGGTTCGTGGTTCTGTTTTCCAGAAGTTTGTGTTCTTACTGTTTTTGTGTGCTGAATTTCGCAAGGATTTGTGAAGATTTTCGTGGCCGTTTCTGGAGGAAAATTGTGGTGAAAATCGCATCACCCTCTATGCAGTTTTTTGAGGGTTTCAAAAGGTGAAATCGTGTCTGGTTTCTCGGCGCTTCTCTGGTGTAATCACCGTGATTTCTGTTCATTTCCTACCTGCGCACGACCTTGCATTTCGAGGGTTCTGGAATTTTGGGCGACCTCCTGCAAGTTAAAAATTGCAGGCCTTCTGAGATTGCGTTGTCAATTTTTTTTTTTTGTGACTGATTCGTTTTTTTAGCACCTAAAAAATCGTGCATGCAACCTCAAACTTCTTTGTGCAGTTTTTTTAAGATTTATGGGCGTTTTTTGAAGGGTTTCTTGGCACTGCAAGATCTCTATTCTAGGTGACACGTTTCTGAGTCACGTTTTTTTTTTATTTGGGCATTGAAAATCGTGGGCAACCTGCTAGAAGGGTTTCTCAAAACCTCCTGCCCGCATCCTAGGAGCCTATTCGTGGCTTTGTAAAGGAGACCGATGCCTCTTTAAATCGCATTTTTGTCAATGACTATCTGGGTGTCCGACGAGATCATGGTCTTATAGTGCAGTTTCTTTGAAGACGCATTTTCTTTCTATATGATCGCTTAAACATGATTTTCAGTCATTTTTGGGCATTTTTTTGTTCATCTGTCTCCTGCTTGAGTTTTTGTTCTCTGTTGGGTTTTATCTCCATATTCATGGCTCTCTCTACTGTGTTTAGGGCTTCTTTTTGGCATGCGACCCTCTCTTCTCTACTCATGATTTTCTACATGTTTTTGTCTTGTGCGATTTGTAAATTGATGTTCTTTGTGGGTTTTTAATATTTTTTGTCCCTGAAAAAAAAATCTGGCTTATGGGTTTTTAATAATTTTTTTGTCCCTTAAAAAAATCTATTTTGTGCATTTTCATAATTTTGACCCTTTAAAAATTATGTTTGGTTTTCTGATTTTTTTGCCTGAAAAAATCATGGGAGGGTTTATAATTTTTTCCTAAAAAATTAAGGGTCTACTCCTGTATGCCCTAGTTAGGGTTTTCACAGTTCGGGAGGGCTCTCTAGTTTCTGGAAAGGTTTTTCCGTTTTTCCTTAAAAACAATGTTTTGTATGCTGATCCGTGTTTCGGATTTTGTGCCAACTACATGTTTGGTTTTTCCGATTTTATCCTCAAAAATTGTTGTTGGGCTTCTGTAATTCGCAGAGTTGTGTGGGATTCCTTTGTGGTTTTTTACCGTTTTTTCCAAAAAAACGATGCTTTGTAAACTTCAGTTTCAGGGTTTTGCAATTTTTTCTTCAAAAATTGTGGTTTGTTGCAATTTATTTTGGAGCGTCGTGCTCATCTGTAAAAGTTTGGAGGGTTTGTCGATTTCTCCTCAAAATCATGGCAGTTGTTCTCGGTGTGTCTCTAGTTACAAGGAGGGGCAGTTCTGTTACCCAACATCAAGTTGGATGTTTTGTGATCAGTTTTGTTCATTTCTAGAAGTTCTGCAATTTTTGGGAGGGTTGGTGGCAGACTCAGTGGTAGGCTCTTGTCTTTTGTTGCAGAAGCGTTTTGAGAAGAAGGGGGCAGCCTTCTCTGTTATTTCTCTAGGTAGTTAGAATCATCGTTTGCAAACTCGGACTCAGCGCGGACTCGGCAACCCAAAAATGTGACTCGGACTCGAGACTCAGCACAGACTCAGGAAAAAACTTGGCTACGACTCAGCAAAAAAAAGACCATAGTTTTACAAAAAAACATAAGAACAAAATTACAAATTAATGCACTTAGAGAACATAAGAGCCTAATTTGATTATCAAATACTCATAATTCAAAGATTACACATGTCATAAATAATTGAAATTTAATCATTCATAGTCATCAAATACTCATAGTTTCAATGTATAATAGCATCATAAGATTATAAATGTTTACATATAATTCTGGCTTCTTTCAACCCCAATTCAATTTGCAGACCTGTATTTCACAAACTTGAATGTTAAAATGAAAGAAAAAGTTTAAAAAAACATGGGTTTTTAAAAAAACTCGGCTAGGACTCGACAAAAAACAAAACCGTAGTTTTACAAAAAAATAAGAACAAAATTACAAATTAATGCATTTAGAGAACATAAGAAACTAATTTGATTATCAAACACTCATAATTCAAAGATTACACATGTCATATGATCATCAAACACTCAATAATTGAAATTTAATCATTCATAGTCATCAAATACTCATAGTTTCAATGTATAACAGCATCATAAGATTATAAATGTTTACATCTAATCCTGGCTTCTTTCAATCCCAATTCAATTTGCAGCCCTGTATTTCACAAACTTGAGTGTTAAAATGAAAGAAACAGTTAAAAAAAAAAAGGGTTTTTAACCCTTTTTGACTCCCAGCCACGCAGGAGAGTCCTAGGTCGGGACTCCTGAGTTCAACCTCAGGACTCGGCCGAGTCTTGAGGTCGGACTCCCGAGTCCCGACCCAGGACTCTCCTGGACTCAACTCCTGAGTCTGTGGCGAGTCGACTCGGCCGGCCAACGGACTCCCAAGTCCGCCGAGTCTGCGAACTATGGTTAGAATGATGACCATTAAGGGAGGGTATTAGTATAATATCTTTCTATTTGTTTAGTTAATGGTCATCTAGTTGTTTTTAGTTAGTTTCTTTTTTTGTCTTATGTTAACGTTTGTTTCCTTTAAAAACAATGTCTTTGTAATCTATTTATTGAAGCTTTTGCTTCTCATGTAAATATAACATCAATTATTTGAATTTGTAGTCACAAATGGGGAATTTATAGTTACTTGCCAAGTTTTGGCGAGTTTTTGCCAAGTCACCAAATCCAAGTCAAATTTGAACTTGCCAAGTTTTGCTGAGACACAAGTTTTTAAACTATGCTTTTGATTATAGGAGGAAGAGGTCCAATCAGAGGAAGAGACAAGATATATACATGTCTTGAGGAATTACTAGAGGAAGAGCAGATGATATATTCAAATAAGCCAAATCCCAACCTGATATCAGGGAAAAAAAGGAAAATTGGCAGGCCACTTAACTCTAAAAGTCACGACAGGGAACCTCAGCAGAACATTGACATCGGAAATAAACAAAAAGTTACTGCAATGTTGTAGTAAGGATGGGTTAAGCCCTCCACAAGGAACATAGATTAAGATAATATCATAAAATATATCATGTCAGGGGCATGAAAACCCTAATAAACAAACCTGGTTAAAAATTAAAATCAATGATTAATAAGTCAGTCCTGACATATTCCAAACTAAGGAACAAAGTTCATTAATAACTGTGATCTGCAACTTCCCAGAAAGTCTGAAAACCATATAATTCTCTGTGTCAACTCAGCTAGGGGCAAGAGGAATTGTAGGTTGTAAGTTGTACACCTGGTGCAATCCAAAACTAATAGGATATCCATGTAATTTAAATATCTTTATACCAATCACAGTTCTCCCTTGATCAATGTGAATGATCCATTGGACTCAAATGAGAATTTATGTGAATCGGTTAAGAGAATTTACAGCCAGCTACCCAAATGATCAGTGGATTTAGAAAGGGATTATAAAGTTGTCCTCGAACCCTCAAAGAAGTTTATAGGAAGCAATTTTATCGTACAACCCATATTAAATTTTGACAACTTGATTACAGACCTTGGTTTGTAGGATACAGAACCTCTTTCTGGAAATCGCATTTGAATTAACAGGAGACTACATAATGAGCTTACTGCTGAACAATTGGATTGGTTTCTGGTCAGTCTTGAGTGGATTCATGATGACATGATTATTAACTATGGTATTTGGACAAGATGTTGATAGTCATAGGACCATCGATAGATCTATTTAGACATAACAAAAGAACCCAGACTTACAGGGTCCATTTCAGTGAACTTATGTGTACTTTTAATCCACCATTTAGAGACCTTATCCAAGGATGGTGTAACATGGAGATCAGCATATCCAAAAAGTATATTCTTGCCCAAAAACTGAGAATTGTTAGGCCAAAAATGAAACAGAGCAACAAAAACAACTTTGGGAATGTATTTTCAGAAAGAATGAAGTGGCCAATTTGGATCTAATTCAGAATCAAATCTAGTAGAAAGAGTTCTCTGAGAAAGAAGCTCCAAGGAAAAAACAAAGTTTACAGAGTACCATATTATCCTCAAATGGAAGAAAAATGCATTCAAAGCAGGAATCCCGAGTCACGTTGCTCCAAGTGGGGAACAGAAACACTAATTTTTTTCTCATTACCACTATTGCTCATAGGCATGCAAATGCAATCAGTAGGATCCCTATTGTGAGATTTCCTATGGAAAAGGTGCAGTAATAAAAACTCAGGAAATCATAAACATAAAACTGCAAATTTCATCCACAACATCTAAAAGCCATTCAAAATTCAAACTTTATAGAACAATTTTCTTTTTTTATATCAAATAAAAATTGCATTCAATCTCCTACTTTGCTTCAGCATCATACTGAGCATACGATCAAAATTCTAAACTTTATTCTTCTTACTCTCTCACAGCCGACATAGGGAAAAGGTTGGCCTCAAAGGAAAATAAAAATAAATAAATAAATAAATAATAAAGTAATATTCAGGTCGCCCTCAAGCCGATTTTATTTAAAATTAATAATAATTGCATTTATTTGTAATTTTTTAAATTATCATTTATTTGGATAATAGTTCCGCCAAAAAAACAGGTTCATCACAACCTTCTAGCAGAATCTGTTCAAACTCTTTCAAAACAGAAGGATGTTCATCAATAAGAACCACCAAAAGTCCCTTGTCAATCTCAGATGTTATTGTCACAAACATTTTTTTGTGCACGTTATCAATTTTCCTGGAGTATAGTTAAATTTACTAGCCTATAAGTTCCAAGAGATCGTAGTGTGTAATGGTAATGGGTAACACACATAAGTGCACTTAAATGACCTAAAGTCAACCGTGTTTGTGAACGCCCTCACCCAATTGATCAATCAAGAAGCATTAATGCCAACTGGAATGGAAATCTACCTGCAGAAAGTGAATTTCCTTCTTCGTTCCCAACACATTTGGCATGGAGGAGCAGAATTCAACCAAAAAATCAGTTTTCTTCCATTCCCAATGTAGTTGACATCGAGGCTGTGGTAACAAGAGGCACATTCAAGCCTGACCCAGCTACAAAGTGTTAATGATAAACAGCTTCGAGATTTATATTCCAGCGTAATAAATTAAATGATAGCCTTAAGGCTATTTAATTTATATGGCAACGATTTGTTAAACAAATAAAGATTCTCTTCCAAGGCCGACTTCCTTCTCGATTGGCGCGATTAACTTGAGGACGACTTATCACTTATTGATCACATTTAATTTATAAGAAATATATATTACTTGGCCGACTTGCTTTATAGAAGGAGGTGCCTCTTCAAATTGTATATATAGGAGTTCACTTATCATTTGCAATCAATCAAGTTTATTCTATCAAGTGCGAATGTATTCAAGAGCAGGTTGCGAATTAGGTACTCTTAAGAGCAGATTTAGTTTGAAAAGAAGATCAGATCATTATCTGATATTGCATTGTGTATTGGTGCTGAATATCGGCCTTGAGTTTGGCCTTATTGTAAAGCGAATCGCTGCCACTATTGATATATATATATAAGAGATCTTTGTTGCTACGAGGAGGGTTTTCCCAGGGTATCTGCTGTGTTATTGTCTGTTTTAAATTAATTTTCTGTGCATATAATCTGATCTTTAAAATTTACACAAAGGTTAAGAATGTAGCCCAAGCTTTACACGACATCACATTGCATACTAACTCGGTTATTTCTAGAAGCAACAAACATACATGGATTGTGGAAACATCATGTCTACTACCATATCTGGGAGCAGATCACCCAAATTTTCATGAGCAAAAGGTATAAAATTTAATCTCAGACACCATTAATTGCTCTTATAAAATTGGGGTCAAATCAAACTAAAGAGCCAACAGCACTCACATTAAACTAATGCTAGGTTTATTGTTGCAAAGACAATGCAACAAAGAACACATCAGTTAAAACCCTTAAATTTCTTCCCTAAAATGGGATAGTGTGGCAAGCTCGGCGATGATTTTCAAATGTGCCAGTGATGTACACGAGAAGGAAAGGACGGGGAATAAGTTTTATACCATTCAACGCCATTATTTTATGTGTGCTGCAAAATTTGAGGGGTTTTCACATTACTCGCCTATTATTGTAATCAGTTCAGCCGTTAATGGTGATGAAAGCTAAGGTTTAGAAGATACAATTAAATACAGTTCATATGAAACTTTAACTGTTATCACAGTGACTTACTCTCTTTCTAATCTGGCAAGCCAAACGGGGTCATCCCTTTTAAAATCATGCGGGTACCATCGAGCTACTTCCTCGCCGATGAGCCTCTTCTTGAGGACTTTATGGGGTGATCTCTGACCTGTGGGATTCCAAACATTGCCAAATATCTTTGCGCTTGCCTCTGCTACCCCTTTCAGTGCAGCCTGCTCTAAAATCTTCTTCAAACTCATGTCTCCCTCCAGTCAAAGCCTACCGTTTTCTCTATCGTTCTGTAACTCTCATTGCTTCTGTTGTACAATATTTACCATTGTTATTCTCGGACCACAATTTTTACCCACAAGATTGAGAGGGTACAACTTGCTCTTATGACTGAAATTTTCAAAGGTTTGAACCTAGTTTATTTTAAAAAAATAATAAATTAATTAAAATTGATAATCATTTAGATATTTAAATTAATTTTTTAAATTTAAAATATTTATAAATTATGTGATTATATAAAATAAAATAAGAAAGTAAGGGATCCATTGAACACATCCTACCATTTGGAGGATGGAGAAAGAATTTTCTTCGTATGACTTTTTTCTCAATTTTTATCATGTTTTAAAAAGCTATTTTAATATTATCATATAGTTTTTTTTTTAATGTGGAAAGATAAATTATTTTAAATTATTTTAATAATTTGTTGGAAATGTGAGTTCAAATTTTAAGGTACAGGATTTCTTTTCATGTATATCAAAGTCTAAGGAATATCTATTTTGTCAAAAATTGCCTACAATGTTGGTGTAATATTTATTTCATTTTGAACATGTCTATTTTAAGTGTGTTATTATATCTATTTCTTAAGATACTAAAAATAGCTAATTTTTCTCTTCTAAGTAGCTAATAATAACATGTGTACATCTTGATTTGGCGTACATACGTGTCATCACTATCGCATCAATTCTTGATTGAAGGTAGTTGAAAGCCACCTCTATTCAATCAAACCCACCTTTGTCTCAATCATATTAAGTGAATCGATCCACTAATTGGCAATTCAACTCTTGACCTCATAGTTAGACTAAGCTAACCAATCCACTGACTCATAGTTAAACTTGTGACATCCAAACATGATCTACTTGATCCATGCATCCTAGAGGCCTCTATATTTGTATGCAAACCTTTATACTCAATAAATCTTTTCATCCTCAATATTGGAATATAGTTGATATCTACATTTTGCATAATTTGATGTTTGCATCTAGTGTTTTGTAACTTTCTTCATTTACCTAGATCTAGGCTTCTATTTGGATTCTCATTGAATCCTATGTATGGTTCTACAAGTGATTTTTTATTACTGTATGTCCATTTTCTTACTATAGTCCTTATGTAGCTCACACAAAACTACACTCAATTATCATCCTCTACAGTGGTACATATTATTAATCAAGCCTTTAAATTTGAATTAGAATATTGTAATGGGACCTTGAACATGTCCACATGTCCTAATTTGTATTTTGTAAGCCATGGCAAGTTATTTTATAAAAAGGTGATCTCATTTGGACTAGCACCAATGTATTACTATTTTGTGCTAGATTATAAGGTTCCTAGTTTGTATGTTGGCCCCAACAAGGGTGTAGTGTCGTAAATTGTCACCCTTGAGAATTTTACACTAGGTTTAGCTCCCCCTCATGTGCTTGGACCCAATTGTGCATGCATTTAATTTTCTTGTTTCATAATAATCTTTGAAAAATAGAGGTTGAATTGAGAATATGGATTTAATATTCATTTATTGATGTTTAATGTCTTGAAATAATAGGTTTGGGCCAGGGTACCCAACACCCTTGTCCAACCTATTTTGGCTCAATTTAAAATATATTGATATGTCAACATTTTAACATTTAGAAAAACAAATTCATTTGTCGGATATTGATAATTAATTTGTGGGAAATTAAAGAATTGCATATAAATATAAGCCTTTTTCATCATTTGAAATCCTAAGCACACCTAACAAGAACTAGCAACTTTGAGAAGCAATCCTAGCATTTTGAATTGAGCAATTGAGAAAAATTCTAGTATAATTATAGTAGCATCATTTCAAGTCAAGCATCATGTGAGCAATGCATCAAATGTTCATGTGAGTTTGTTTATGTTTCATGTTTATTTGTTTTGTGATTAATTTAACATTTGCAAGACTTCAAATCAAGCATTAATTTTTCCCTAAAGGTGATGAGTACAAATGACTTTAGTCCATCAAGGAATGCAGATCTAAGTGGTAAGTTGTAGCAATTGTCAATTTGTCACTTGTTAATCATTTAGCCTTTGCTTGACCGATGGTAAGCTCTCTTTTACATCATCATAGCTGTTGTGGAGGTAGAAATACCAAAATGGGGTTTGACTTAGGCAAGCCCCTATACGAAACAACCCTTTCCCCTCTTTCTTGTGTGTAGATTGTAGATCTAAAGAAAAAGTGGAGAGGATTGAAGACCTAATTTCCCATTCAAGCATTCAATCCCTACAAGTCAACAAAATAGGGAAAGTGGATTTTATCAATGACAGTCGAAGTTTCGACACTGATTCTAGAGAAGAACCTATAGAAAAGAGGCAATAGGAATTTGAAATCAGTTTGTGCTTCCATGTCTAGGCTACCCATATTAGCAATGCATCATATGTTCATGTGAGTTTGTTTATGTTTCATTTTTTTTTTTTGTGAGTAATAACACTTTTAGGACTTCAAATCAAGCATCAATTTTGCCTTGAAATATGATGAGTACAATGACTTCAATCCATCAAGGAATGCAGATCTAAGTGGTAAGTTGTAACAATTGTCAATTTTTCACTTATTTATCATTTAGCCTCTACTCAACTAAGGATGAGCTCTTTTTTACATCATCATAGTTGTTGTGGAGGTAAAATACCCAAATGGGGTTTGACTTAGGGAAGCCCCTATACAAAATAACCATTTCCCCTCTTGCTTGTGTGTAGATTATAGGTCTGAAACAAAATTAGAGAGGATTGAAGACATAATTGTCCATTCAAGCATTCAAGCCCTACAAGTCAACAAACTATGGAAAGTGGAATCAGTGACAGACGAAGTTTTGATATTGAGTCCAAAGAAGAAGAACCTACAGATAAGAGGCAATGGGAGTCTGAAACCTAATTCTGAGTATCTACTTCTCGGTCTAGGGTTCCCAATGCCCTTGTCTAGTCAGATCAAGCTCAAATTCATATGGCAGGTTCCTTTGTGTCTACCCTTTTTTATTCTAAACTTTGTTTCTATCTTTCAATTCTATATTTTCTAGAAATCATCTCAGTTTGTTGTATTTTTATAGTTAATCTAGGTACATCTTTGTGTTATCGAATTAAATCAATTAATAATTAATTAATCATATCATGACATCCACATCCAAAGGATTGAAACCCTGATCCACCATTTTGGGTCTTCCATTGAGGTTAGTAGCCAAGTGGGTGTTTGAGATCAATTTTAGTCCTTTCCCTTGTGAAAGAAAAACATGATTAGGAAAATTCTTGGTTACTTGTGATTTTTTTGTTTGTTTATTTATATAACTTGGTTTAGGTGGAGGAACCATCAAAGGAGAGGCTACAATCATAAATTCCAAAAAAGAGAACATATCTTCAATCCACAAGATAATAAAAATTTAACTCCCCAACAATCATTCAACCAAAATTATCGAAACACAAAAGATACATAACCTTACCCATACTAGAGTTCTAAAATTAAAAGAGAATAACATTAACATTTATGTGGCCAAGGAAAAAAATATATGCCCCAACATCCTAGCATCAACACTATGTTGAAAATATATAGCATCCTCGAGAACACTTGAAAAATAGGGAAATAACAACCATCTAAAGAATATTCAAAATCTTATTACAAAAACCATCACCGCAAGTAACAAAAAAACAAGCATCTCATGATCCCTAGAAGAAGCACCAACACATGATTGAGAAAATCTTCTACCAGGAACACAATCCCCACTATATCAAATGAATGAAAAAAAAAACACAAAGGAACCTAGGACAACATTCACTAAGCTAACATCCCCAAGACACCCCAAAAAAAAACATATCTCCACCAACATAATGTCATCTTGCAACGAAGTCAACAAACCCAACAACCACCTATAAACATGCTACAGAAAAGGGGATTTGATATCCTCCACTAATCAAATAGCCTCGCTAGGAAATTTTTTCAACCAATGTTTTCTCTCAACCTAGCCTCATCACGAAGACAAACCCCCTTATTGGTCGATCAATCTGTAACCTTGTTTCTATTTCTACAAATATGGTAGAAGAAAACATCTTCATATTTCTTGACCATAGTCTTTTCCTCTTCAATTATTACCTCTAATCTCCAATTCTTAATTGAACCACCTTTCATCACCTCTAGTGTCGATTTTGAATCTCCCTCTACCCATAATTTTCTCCAACTTTTCTCTCTAGATATCACCATTCTCAAAACAAATAGACCTAGCCTCAAATAAGTTTTTAGTCTCAAATCCATAGTTGTAATAATACATCCCCACTAATTATCCTTTTGAATCCATGAAAACACCCCCACCTCCTACAATTCGAGGATTGCCTTTCACAAATCCATCAAAGTTGAGATTAACCCATTTAGTATTGGGGAGTTGTCATAAATACTTCAAAAGGATCTTCTCAAGACCAATATTTCCTTGCTCCAACCATTTATATCTTGACAATGCATTCACCTATCTGACTTCATTATCCACAATAAATTATTCCCTATCTTTATGAATCTCCCCTAATTTAAAAATGGTACTTTCCACCATATCCCATAATTTTTTTATCATTATATTTTACACTAGCCAAACATTCCAAACAATCAGGGCCTAAGCAATATTCTAAATAAATTGTCAACTAGGGCTTTTGATCTTTAGCATCCATATCTCTAAGTCTTTGAATATAAGCAAGCATAATCCAATCTAACCCCCATCTCTCCAAATAGATATAACAAATATATCTAGCAGGGTCACAAAGAATGAATAAATCATCATTAGTCTCTCCTTTACTTTTACACATGCCACATCTTGAAGGTCCATTCTTTCCCATAATCTATATCCTATCCCAGATAAGAGCCCAATGCTTCCAATTAATCCAAAAAAATGAATTCCACTTAGGAAGCTCTTTCTTGTTCCAAATCCTCTTCTTAGGTCTAGAGATGTTGTCTTCCCTTTTGTTGAAATAAGCTGAAAATGAAATGTTAACTAAGACTTTCCCATTATCCTAACCTCCCCAAACTAATTGATATTCCTTCTCCCATCCCAAGATAGGCCATTTCTCCAATTTGTCTTGAATATCAACACAAACATCCTTCAATTCATCCATTGAGGCCAAAAGGGACTATCACCGTCTATGTCAAGAGGGTTCCTTATTATGTAATATTTCACCATATCTCCTTCCACCATTTCAAAATGGGAGATTACCAAGTAGAAGGCCAAATTTTCATTTAATTATTTGTCCTTTATTCAACAATCATGCAAAAATCTTATTTTTTCTCCTTTCCCCATTTTCCATTTAATATCACAAAGAATTAAATTACCACAATAACTGATGAAGTTTACAACATTCAAACTCAAAGGTAGATTTATATTATTTTTAAATAAATTATCAAGCTCATTTTGTAGATATTTAGCTTGAAAAATCTTGTTCCAAAGTCTATTTCTTTCCTCATAAATTATATGGGCCAACTTATTCCTCAAAGCCTTATTCATATTCTTGCAATTTATGAACCTCAACCCCCATATTTAAGGGTTTACATACATCTTATCACTTGAAAAGGTTAAATTTAAAATGTTTTTCACTACCTCTCCAAAGAAATATGCATTGAGATACTTCAAGAGTCCTACCAACTTTACTAGGAAGTTGGAAGACCAACATAGTTTATATTGGCATTACTGCCAAATAAGATTTAATTAGAGTTATCCTACCAGTCAAAGACAACCACATACCCTTCCAAGAAGTAAGCTTCGCCTAAACACAATCAATCACATTGCTTCATTCCACCTTTAAGGACCTCTTATCCCAAAGTGGCATCCCTAAATATTTGTTGGGAAAGCTTTCCATCTCCAAGCCTAAGATCCTTTGAATCTATATAGCCTTTCTAAACATGTCTTTCAGAAATAAAAGCCTAGATTTACTTTCATTCACTTTTTTCCCTACTTCTTGCTCATACTACCTTAGAACCTTTTCTATATTTCATACTTCTTTAACCATGGCTTCCCCAAAATGTATTGTGTCATCTACAAATTAAGCCTATGAGAAATATTACTAATGCCTCCCAAAACTTGTAAGTCTATTATATTCCCCTCCCAAACCTCTTTATTTAAATCACTTCTTAGAACTTCTGCTAAAATGAGAAAAAATGGGGCGAGATGATCCCCTTGTCTCAATCCCCTATTAGAATTGAAGAAGTCTTTGAGAATTTCATTAATAAGAATAACAAATGTTGCAAAATATATACAACTATAAATCCAATTCCACCAAGCTTCATTGAAAACAAACCCACACAAAATCATGATGAGAAAATCCCAAGAAACCTTGTTGTAGGCTTTGTTCATATCTAGTTTAACATTCATACATTCCTTCTTCCTAACCTTAACTAAGTGGATATTCTCATGAGCAATAACTATCCCATATTAAAAATCTCCTACCTCTCAAGAAGTCACTATGCTCTTCAAATATGAGGTTATCCAAACATTTATTGAACATATAAGGCATAGCTTTTGAAATAATTTATACACTATGTTACATAGGACTATTGGTTTAAATTCATCAAAGTATTTTGGAGCCTTATTTTTGGGGATAAGGGAAATATAAGTGGAGTTCCAAGACTTCTTGAAATCAATATTCTACATCTACATCCTCCTGCAACCCTCCACATTTCCTCCCCCACAATATCCTAATAATTATAAAATAATTCAACTTGGAATCCATTAAGGCCAAGGGAATTTATAGCACCCAAAGATAGATCAACCATATTAATTTCCTCTTTAGAAAAGGGGACAAGTAGCTGTTCATTTTTTTCATTACCGAATAATATTGGGATGTTTTTGATTGAAGCCTCTTGCACCTTTTGATTACTAAAAGGTGCCAAGTTCAAAAGTTTTATAAAAAAATTTCTTATCTTCATTCTTGATAGCATCCACATCCTCAAAAATCATGCCTGAAGGAAGTTGAATACTCAATACTTTATTTCTTTGCCTCCTTATGTTAGTTTCCAAATAGAAACTTTGTATTACAATCCCCTTCCCTTAACCACTTAATTCTTGATTTTTGTTGCCATATGATTTCCTCCATTCTCATAAATCTTCCTTGCTCTTCCATCAACCCCATCTCTATATCCTAAAGTTTAAGGGATAAATTTTTTGTTGCTATAATATTTTCCATAGCTTTCAATTTTGTTTCCACCCTATGCTTATTTTAAAAATTATTTTTCATTATTTCATTATTCCACAATCTTACCTACCTTTTAATTTCTATTAGTTTTTGGTGAAAAATATACCTCTTGTATCTCCTCTCTTCCTTTTTCTACCAACCTTCAAGGAATTCTTTAATATTGATATGTTCATACCAAAAATTATCCATTTAAAAATGAATCCCTTTTGGTTTCTTGTTCCTATTGAGGTGTAATGAAATGGGATAGTGATATGAACCTCCAAAATAAACTACCTCCAAATGAAAGAAATCAAGGCCAAGCAGCCAATCTAAATTTTAAATAAGAATCTATCTAATTTACATAAAATATTCCCATCCCCTATCCTTTTACTATTCCAAATAAACCATACCATTTTGGGCTTAATGTATGCTAAAGATATATCATCACAAATATTTCTAAACTCCAAGAATTTGATTGAATTCTCCCACCTTTTTTCTCCTTCGGAGCCAATATGGTGTTGAAATAACTACCTACTATCCAATTACCTACTTGATGAGCTTACCTGAAGTTCTTGATTTAATCTCGTCATAATTATATCTCTTTCCAAATTTGGACCATGGATGTTGGAGATAATCACATGATTGCTATCCAAAATATTCTTGAAATTAATGAAAAGATAGCAATGAGAGCCTTCAATCAACATACCCAAGAATAATGTTTGTCAAAGAGTAGCCAAACCTCCCTTTGTCCCCTCATCATCCATCACAACACAATCCCCATTCTTCTAGAGTCTAGGGAGAAATTCCTTAAACCTAAAACTTTCCATCTTGAACCCCTGAATAAAAAGAATGTTAGGAACTTCTATCTCTATCAAACATTTTAAAAAATAGTGCTTCTTCAGTTTGTTTAGGCTATAAACATTCCAATTCATGACCTTCATTGATTCCTACCTCTAGGGAGGTTCTTGCCTCCAAATTTTATAATTTTTGTATTGACACTTGTGTTCTATTTTCCAAATCCTCCAAGGCCCTCAACTTTTCTTTAGAAGCATCCATCTTCCTTTCTTTGTTTTTCACACCACCAACATCAATAGGCACTGGATTCCACCCCTCCATATTTTTTAGTTATTTTGGTTGCAATGTTTCACAAATTTCCTTTGTTATCATCCTCCCCTAGCTCTTCTTTCAATAACCCTTTCTACCCCTTTTGGTGAGTCCAATATTTCTACAGACCTAATCTTAGGCCTTGTATTGCCACCCTTCTTGACAAAAGCCAAATATCTTATGTTTTCTTCAGTATCTAGAACTTCTATGCTTTTCCTCCCCTCATTAACCTTGGTCCCACATTTAGACCGAAGAGACTTGATGCCCTTCACACTTTCCACTCTATGATCTTGAGAATCTCCACCAAGGTCATGAAATTTAGGAGGGAGATTTCCTTTCCACCAAGGGAACCAAATTAGCCTAGGAAATTGTGTATCTAGAAATTACTCCTTTCTTACCTTCAAAGTGCATGACCTACAAATATGTCTAACTTTCCTATAGTGAAAGTGTTCGATCGAAATAATTTCATAGTCCAATTCTCGATTCCATTCATCCAATATGGAGAGCAACAAGATAAAATATTCAATAGGTTTTTTGAGATTAATTATTGCACAAGTATCCATTTTCCTTCCTCCAATTACATTGGAGCAACAAACATATCGTCCTAAAGAGTCCCTAATTAATTGAAATATCTCTTCTAGACTAAAGCTTCAAAGGAAACTTATAAAGTCTGATCCAAAGGGGGGCATCTTGAATTAGTTCTCAATATGGTTCAAATCCTAGACAAATGTATGAATTTGTGTTGCCCATAAACCATGGTCCAATCTCAAGGAAATTCTACCTCTCATATTAAGAATGAAAAACCATTTATAGAAACCCTAATGCCAAAAATCTCAATTTGAGATTGAGCCACATCCATTTCTACCTAATCCATAATTTTATCTTTTCCATAGACAACCAAATACCAACAAATTTCACAATCAGTGCATTTTCTTTAACCTCTCTACCTTTGAGTTTAGAAAGATCCAAAATTTTGATACAAGGATGTCCCCTATGACTTCAATATTGACATTTCCTATTGCTACTTGAATCAAATTGTTCTTAATCCCTATTCAATCTGCACCAATGTCTAGGTCATAAATAAGTGAACCAAGAGCCTACAAATCAAACTTGTCTAACTTCACCAACACATGATCAACTACCTTACCACCTTCTTGTTATCCTTTTTTCCTAATTTCAACTTCTTTATGGACATCCATTCATATCCTTAGTTGTGAATATTTGATTAAAATTAACATGTGATTTAAAATTCATATCCTTAGTTGATTATTAAACTAGAGTTCTTCATTATACTAGGATAAAGCCATTAAATTTTTTAATGAATTAGTCATAGTTGAAATCCAGGGTCGATGTCATACCTAGTGTAAAGTTGATTTTGGTCAATTTCTTGATTAAAAATTACTTGTAGTTAAATCATAGTTGGAGACCTTGACGTTAGGTTAGAGTTGACAATGATGCAATATTTATCTTGGACAAAACAATTATGACCTTTCGTAGGTTTTTACATGATTCTCCCCAATTTCAAATATCTACTTAAACTAACTAGGTATATTGAATTTTATTTCATATTCAAGGAAATCATGATGCATCTCTTAAGTCCTTACATGATCGTCCCCAATCACACATGTATAATTAAACTAATCAAGTATGGTTATTTAAAAACACTCCTTGTTGAAATAGTATTATTAGATCTAGTATTATTACATCTAACATATACACACACATGGCTCTGCAACTTATTGGGATTTTTTTGAAACATATTTTGAATTTTTTGAGCAAGAACGAGGATGAATATTATGGGGGATCCTTTGTGCCCCCTATATAACTATGATGGAATGACATTAAGAAATACATCAGTTGCCTTAAGTTTTTTATAAGGAAAAGTAGGTTTTGAAGGGACCCAGAAACCCTTTACATAGACAAAAAGCTACAAAAGAAATTAAGCACTAAACCCAACAGCCCAAAAAACCAAAAAGCTGATAGAAGATTTAACAATAGCAACTCATCAACAAACCCAACAACAAAAAACATCAACAAACCTGTTGAACCAAAAAAGGAAGCATGAGCTACAACAACTTATCTAAGACATCAGTCGAGGCCATGTTCTCCTTAATGACCTCCTCATGCATATTGATAACATCCTCCAGCTCTTCAACAGCCACAACCTCCCTCTTTTTTTGTCTTACTTCTCGTCCTAAGGCACAAACCAGTCTGCAAGTCTTTATCCAACATAGGAGTAGAAGCCTCTGCTTTCTCCACCAGAGAAGAGCCATGAACCTCTTCAATCATTTTCTCCATATCACCCATGTCAAGAGGTTTACCCATCCACTTCAACACTTTCTCATTTATAGCAGAAAGACCCATCGAAGTGGTCTTCAAAGAATTATTACTGATATTGACCACTATTTTTAAGTCCTCAGATATCTTACCAATTTTATCCTCCAGGCTAGCAACTCTGTGTTCCAACATTTTATTAACAATACCTTCCAAAGAGGAAATACTTTCCTCGTGAATAACACCCAAATGACCAACATCCATTATAAGGTTATCGAGCTTAACATGCATCGATTTCACTTTGCCTTTTATTTCACACTCCTTTTGGTTGTTTTCGAGAATAGAAACACAAACATCTTGCCAATTTTTCATCTGAAGATTGAGCTCCTTGACCTTAATAAATAACCACTTAACCAAAGAAAGTAGGTTTCTAGTCCCATCTTCAGCCATCCTGCAAAACATATTCATATCAATTTCATCCCAGTTAACCGAGGGCTGCTCATTCTGCTCCAAATCATCAGGGGCATCAACACAATCCCTATTGTGGTCATCCTCTTCTTCAGCTGGGGAATCCTCAACCTCCACAACGTCCACCTTTATCCTCTCCTTTTCTGGCAAGTTAGCCAAATCAGCTAACACTTCTAGACACTCCTTCTTTACTTCCCTCTCAGTTGAAGAAACAACTTGAGAACAATTAGCCACTTCAATCCCCTGCATTTCAACATGACTAGTATCAACTGACTTCTTCTCCATTATAGTTTCTAGAACCTTAAGCCCTAACACAGGGGATCTCTCTATACAACCAGCCTCACTAGGAACAGGGTTCACCACAAAGGCATTCTAACCACAAATAACATTCGAAGGAGCCACTCCACCCTTAGGAGGTCATCCCTTCAAACCCTCATTACCCAAAGACAACGCGGGATTCACATTCAAACCAGAGGCTTTCTCTTCATCACCGATCACAAGCTCCCTTTTAGCTAAAGCTTTGATTTTCTTCGAACATTTGGTTTTCCCTTTCAAAGGATTTCTGATAGAATTAGCCAAAGCCTCCTGTAGCTCCATATCAATCTCATAACCCTTACCCCACTCTTCCAAATCCTCTTCCCCTTCCTCATAGCCTTCTTCATCAACAAACATATCCTCAAATTTTGACTCTTCCTCCTCAAAACTACCAACCCTTTCACCAACAAAATCCCCAATATCATAACCATCATTTTTAACCCCCTTCTTACTAGGAGTTTTAGGGGAGACCAAAATTAATTTCAACTTGATATGATCAAATAACAAACTCATAAGCTCTTTGCAAAAAATCATCATCTTAGGGTTGTGAAAAATCATCATCTTAGGGTTCTTCCTATGGTCTTTAATAATCTTCTCCATAGAGAGTAACATATAAAAAGGAAAGGAGATAAAAACCTTATGCCTAAAATGGTTCAAAAGCACAAAGTGATAAGCATAAACCACAGAGAATCTACCTTCAAGGGTGAAGTAGTACATAATGGCCTTCATGAGGTCCCTCCAAAGTCGCTTCAGGGGCTTCCTAGCATCACCGAGGCTTCCAATTTCCCTAAGTTGATTCCTCTCATCATGCTTGAAAAAGTTTGCAAACGCCTTCTTGGCCACACCCCTATCTCTAAAAAACTTCCTCCTAGTAACTGAAAGACCAGTTACCTCCGCAATGAAATCCTTATCAATATGAAACTCAACACCCTTGTACCATAGAGACCTCACATTCCAGCCTTTCATAAAGAAATTAGCGGCTTTAGGGTTCAGGCCTTGAATTTTCTGCATAAATTATGAAACCCCCCCAATTCTAAATGCTTCCACACAGTAGCATTCTTCTAGAACTTTTCACAGGAACTCAGCTCAATTCTACAATGGTCGCCACCCATGGTAACAAGTAGCAACCTAGAACATGTCAAAGCTTGGAAGAAAAGTAACAGAAAAAAGAACCAGGCACTATTCAAAACAATACAACAAACACCCACAATATGTGTGGGCTTATCATTCCAAGTACTGCCCTGCCAGAACTGCCAATCCATCCTCCTATGGAAACCAAGGAAAAAATAAATTAATAGATAGGGAAAAGGTTAAAAGTTCCAAAACCACCTCAAAATCATGATGAAAAACCTTTCCCCGAGGACACCACCCCTATAAACAAGCCAACTAGTCATTATTAGAAATACACTTCAAATTCATAGGTAGTGATTCAAAAGAGTCCCACTAAGACCTCTCCAACACTCCCACGTTGGCAACACCATCTACTAGGATGTTAGCCTCACAAAAAAAAAGTGTTATTTTGATCTCCTCAAAAGAGTTAATAATGGTGATAGAATCATTAATAAAATGGGAAATAGACCACAAGGGGGGCACTTCATTAAAAGACAATTTATCACATTAAGAGATTCCCCCTCTAGCCAAAGCTTTGAAACCCCTTGTGACTTAGCTAAAACAAGGCCATGGTAAATCAGTTGCCTTAAGTTGTTCTCTAGTGGGAGGTTCCAAATCCTAGAAGGATGACCTTTTGGGAAAATATTAGAAGGTCCATGTGCCTAGTATTATGGATGTTGTTCTTGAGATCTCAAAGTCAAAAGAAGGCACAACCATTAAGTTTCCTAATTATATGATTAATAGGATCATATCTTGGATGGAAAACTCTTTGGTGATAATTTTTTCATCCAAATATTGATCTAGTTAGAAGACAAGCCTCTAACTTGAGTGGAAACCTAAGTATTGTGTTATTGTAAGTGCTATGTTAGGAGGGATGATCCACTTCAAATTTAATATGTAGGAAGATCTTCTTATGGTTCTTTTGGAGGGCCATAAATTTATGGAAACAATACTCTCTCCCTCTATAGATGGAAATGGTGTCTTGATCCCAAGGTGAACTTGACCAAAACTACTCATATATGGGTTAGGCTCCCAAGTTTCCCTCTTGAATTTTGGGATGAGGAGATTTTTTCTTGGATTGCTAATTCCTTTGGACAAACTAAAGAAGGAAAAAACCAAGTTGGTTTATGTTAGGTTTTGTGTTAGTGTTGATGTTTTAAAATTTATTCCTACTTCTATCATTTTGGGTCTAAGTATGGAAAATGGAATCAATCCATTTTATAGTAAAAATCAAGAGTTTTTTGCCAAAATTTCTTGAAATTGGGACACTTGGAAACTCAATGTATTTCCCCAAGAAAAATGACCCAAAAGGTTATGGAACTAGAAGATAAATTGAAAGGATTGATATCAAAAGGTTACCCTTTTAAATAAAGTCTTATTAATATTTTTAGTTCCCCCAAGGGAAGTTAAAGGATTTAGCTATGGAAATACCTCATGAGAATTTGATCAAGTATTCTATGGATGTTTAGTCACTTGAAGAATAAACCAATAACCTCTTGAAAAATTAGTTAAACAAGAAGTGTTCTACATAATTGGACAAAAAAATTATTAAGGATGAGGGTGAATTTCAACCATCAACTAAGCATCTATTGAATAGTTAGTTGATTAGGACCTTTCGATAAAAGGAGAAGAGTGAGCTATCACCTTAGGTAGAAATGGATAAGTTGTGTGAGATCTAAAAACTTGGTTTCATTGAAAAAGGAAATAAGTATGACATTGAGCATAGAGAAGATAAACCTCCATATAAGGATAAATCAAAGTCAATTGAAGGTAATGAGGGGACTATGGATACTCAACAAATAATTAAAAAGGATAATAGGGAGTTTGTTGAGTTAGAAGGGATTTTAGGGGAATATATGTCTCCTTCTAGTTTGAAACAAGACTCTCTAGATTGGTAATCGCGAGTAGTAGTCACAACACCAGACAAGTCACCATTACTATTGATGAGAAAGGGTGGTCAACCCCACATAGAAAAATAAAAGGATCTAATAAGAAGTATGTATATTTATGGGTGGATATTAAGGTTAGAAGGCCCATTGAAGATTTAGACAAGACAAATGGAAGTAGCATGGGAAATAGCTAATGGGAGATGGAGAATCCTTGGGGTTACCTTCACAAAGACTAAAAAATGATAATTATTTCCTAGAATATAAGAGGACTTAATAGTCCCCATAAGAAGTTTCTTGTAAATGACTAAATTAAATTGAAAAAAAACCCTAAAATTATTTATTGTTCAATATGTGACAATTATTAAACTTAGTTTCAAATCTATAATTAATAGAATTTGGTCTAATGGTAATTTTTGTACTAGTGAAGCTTGTGGCATGTTTGGTGGGATTGTTACTATGTGGAATCAAAGAAACCTCAATAGTTTTTATATTAATCAATCTAGACAATTTTTGGCAGAAAAGTTCCATTATCTTGATCATAAATGGATTTTTTCCAAATAGTTCAACCAAAAACGAGGCATGAGAGACAAAGTCTTCTCTTATTAACCAATACAAGCTAGGTGGAATTATGGATTAATTAGATATCATGGTTGATCTAGCTAGTTTTCTTAGTGAGACTAATGGACATTGATCTTAATGGACAACTCTTCACTTAGTCCTATAAACATATGGGGGAACATCTGATACATGTTTAGAGTTGATATGTTTTGTATATCTTCTAATTGGAACATTGTTCAAAGCATAAAACGTGTATTATCTTCAAAGAGATGGTTCATATCATAATTTTTATTGCTCTAGTAGATTAATATAATTTAGAATGGACCATACCCATTTTAATATGATATCATGTGACTCACTCATCTAAACTTCAGAGAGTGTGTTGAGTCATGCTGGGATATCCCAGTTCAAGTTTCATCCATGTATAGGTTATCATAAAAAACATTAAAAACCATAAATAAAGTTAAATACTAGAATGAGTATTCTTTTGGAAATATTTTTGAAAATAAAATAACATCTCTAATAAATTGGAAGAAGTTCAGAAAATTATGGTTGAAGGAGGCATTGATGAGGATACCTTGTTGCTATAAAATTCATTGATCAAATAAGAGATTTTTGGAAACAAAATTTTAGAGTCCATTGGCTTAAGAAGGGGGTAGAAATAATTCCTTCTTCCATTTTTCCCTTTTTCATAGAAAGAGAAAAACTATCACTAGAATTTTGGATGAAATAGAATTGGAGGTCAACACTGGTGAACAACTAGGAAAGCTAGCTTCTAGATACTTCCAATCTCTCATTGCTAATCAACCTTACTACACCAATAATCCTCTAACTGATCATATGCTTGACTATATCCCCTCAATACTTTTAGGAGGTGAAAAATCCCTTATTGTTATGACTGTCATTGAGGTGGAAGTCAAAGAAGTTGTTTTCTCTTTTGGGGTTTATAAGGCCCAAAAATCAGATGGGTTTCCTCTTACATTTTTTTCAATATTTTTGGAAAATTATGGGAAGAGATGTCATTGGTGCTACTTGAGACTTATTTTGAGTTGGAAAATTGTTGAAACAACTTAATAATCATTTTTTTGCTTTCATTTTGAAGAAGATGGATCTAATTAGTATGATTGGTTTCAAATGTGTTAACTCATGCAACACCATCTCCAAAGTGTTCACCAAAATATTAGTTTATAGAAACCAAACTTTGCTTGAAAAGATGACCTCTAACAAAAAAAAATTGTACCAAGGAGAAAATTATGGATGACATATTAGTATTCATGAAATAATCCACTCAATGGAAATGATTCATCTTCAAGGTATGGTATTGAAACTCTATGTTTGTATTATATTTTTTGTTTAAATTCTTTAAAAAAATTGGTTTTCAAGATAGAGTGATCAATTTGATTAGGGAGTGTATCAACACTCATAAATTTTCTATTTTGGTCAATGTACTCGTAGAGGGTTCTTCAACATTAGCATGAGACTTAGGAAGGGTGATCCTTTATCTCCTTACCTTTTCATAATAATGGCAAAAGTCATTGGAATAAATATTTGGAATATGATAAGGATAGGGGGTCTCAAAGGGATTAAAGCTAACACCAACTTACAACATTTAGCTATATAATAGTTTGTGGATGATAATATCCTCTTTGGAGTGGCCTCAAATATTGAAGCCAAAAAATGGAAGCAATTTTGGGAGGATTATGCTATTATCTCTAGTCAAAGCATCAACTATGAAAAGAGTCAAATTTATTGTTCCACTAATACATTTGACTGCAAAATACGACGAAACTGTCCGACGAATATGTAAAATTCGATGTTTGTCAGGTGCTTGTAAAATTTGATGTGTAATTTCCAATTTTTTGAAAGTTTATCCCTGACGTTCGTCGAAATTTTGACAAACCTGGGGTTTGTCGAAATGTTGGCTATTATTTTCGTCGAATTTTCGACAAACATGAAAAATTAAAAAAAATCAAATTGTGGTTGACATAAAGAAAAGTGAGTTCGCGCCTGATTTATTGCGATAGTGTTTTGCTCTACTTGAGATAGTTTGTGGAGAACTAAGGACGATTTTCTTGGGAAAAATCAGAAAAAATTCAAGAAGATATCACCAGGTTGAGGGTAGTCATTGTCTTTTTGCAAAATTCAGTTGTGAAGTCAGATTTGTAGTTCCGTGTTTGAAAATCATATTTTAAAGCAACATCTCATCAGATTTCATTTTTAGAGGTTTTGGGTTTTGAGAATTTCGTGTCCAAATTTTGTTGTGTGGAATCACCATAAGATCACAACCAAGGAATAGATTCTTGTGACTGTAATTATGTGATCCATAACTCTATTGGTCATGTGGCACAATTGTGCTATAACAAATACATGATGCATTCATGTGTGACCCAAGTTTAATGTGGCTATGTTGTGATAGAAATGGAGGCACTCATATAATGTATTTAATTCAGGTTGTATAATGTAGGTGTCAATCATCATTGGGTGCATTCAGGTTGTCTCAAGTTTAACAGGATAGGATATAATTATAGCATGATCGAAGAGTGATTACCTCTTGTTGCAATAAAGAGCCTATAAATCTGGTTGATATGTAGAGTGGTTGTGTTATATCAATTATGTAGTGCATTCAAGCACAACCCATGTTTAATGGGCTATTCTAGAGAGTGATCAAGATTTTCTAAACCTTATGAATGTTACTTAACATATATTTGTATAATCTCAAATTCCTTTAGAGGCTTTTGAAGTATCAATGTATCCTATAGGGTTTAGAATGATTTCTTTTAATTAAAAAATAAATAAATGATGTATTTCCTCAGAATTAGATAATGTGGAGATCTCCTAAATTTCAAAGACACTATCCTCTTTGGCAATCAGATTCATTACTCCGCCTACTAGGTTTTTGCATGTGACAT
>VDFB02003409.1:0-12241 GCA_007258455.2 Sequoia sempervirens | reverse complement strand
TATTATACATGTTATGAATTTGGAAAAAAAGCTAATCAATCTAGATCTAGAATGAATGGAAGGAATTGTTGAGAAAAAGGTGTCTCAAACTTAATGGTTAAGGCTCTCTAAAATCAAGAAAACACTTAGAAGTTTTGTAGTTTCAGAGTTCAAAGTTCGGGCTTGTCACTTACCAAATGCATGGTAAAATCCTTAGAAGTTTTTTAGGTAATCGAGCATTGGCCTTAGTGCTTATCACTTACTAGATGCAATTGAAAATGACTTAGAAAAGTTGAATACTTTCAACAATCAGACTTTGTAGTTCCGTTGTATGCTTTACTAGTGTAGTCTGCGGTATTGGGTATTGAGAAACCTCGAATCTCAACCAACGAAAGGACTTTGTTCTTTGGTCTTTATCACAATAATACTGGGTTCAGGTTAAATGGGTGCAAGTTGGTGGTGTTACCTGCCAACCCGTGGTGATTTTCATCTATCTGTGTAGTAGCGCGGGAACCTTACCACCTCACCATGGTGGACCATGGAAGGTGTTGGCAGTAGTGCGGTGTCGAGGTGACATGTTATCACCATGACCTTGAATCATGTCCCCCTGATAAACCGATGGAAGGCTTAGGCTCTTTGTCAAAGGGAGGTGTTATTTCGTCCACTCAATGTCTTGATAGTGTAAACAATAAGCATATCATTGTGATGGTAATAGTTCAGAGGGACGAGGTTCTGTGTGTCCTTGATGTTTCGATATGGATCTAGTGGGGTAGTGAGTATTGACGTTTAAACTATTTTGTGGTCATTTGTTGTGGAAGTTGAAGCGATTATTTTCCTATATAATGTTTGTGAAATCTAAATTAAAATGATAGTATACAAGCATCTTAATGTGAGGATTATAGTGAAGAGTTGATCAAAGAAACTATAATCAATTGCTATTGAATTGGTTCTCGTATTAACACCTAAAGAGTGTTACTTTTGTATCTTGTATGTAATGTTCATTTTACTATAATACAAGAAGATCACTGCTTGGTGTGTGGGTTTGTTCCTATAAGGGTTTTCCCACATAAAATATGGTGTATATTCTATGTTGAAGTCTTTCATTATTTAATTTGTTTATATATGTGCATCTTGAATAGACTATAATTGCAAAGTTTTGTAAATTTTATCCTACATCTTTGTCTTGAAGTTTAGCATTTGGAAGGCGTCTCTACACTTTGCTTTCCTTACATGAATAATGCTCAAAGAAATTTCATATGCAACAATTTTAGTAGGCCTGGACATATTGCTAAATTTTGCAGAAATAGAAACAAAAGGAAGGATAATTTGGTAAAGAAGAATGAACCAGTCAAAAAGATTGATCTGATTAAAGTAAAGAAGGAAATTGAAAAAAAATGGAGAAAGATAGAGGAGACTAAGGATAAGGGAGAATATATACCATCCTTTGGTGCATATGTTTCCTTTGGAAACTAATCCTAAAGTTATGGCTTAGGGGGAGCTTTAATGGATATCTTATATCCCCCACTAGAAAAGAAGTGTTGGAGCTACAAAACAAAGATATGTCATGAAGAATGGAATGATTGATCTATTGAAGAATATTGTGAAAGGAAATATGCTAATGTGGAGATTTTTTGAGCTTGATAAGTTGATTGTGCATACAATTTTTGGGGCTACCAACTTTATGGTTTGAAGCATTTATTACAGAATTAGGTCAAATTGAAGAGTTAAAAGTGAATTTGTTAAGGAAAATTCATTTCATCAAAATAATTTGGAGAATAGAGGACCAAGAAGTGAATTTGAAGATTTCAAAGCATTTCCAAGTTATAGAGCATCAAAATCCTAATTTGTTGAGAAAAGTAAAAGGTATTTAGAAATCCTTGCATACTCTAGTTTTTTGGAATTATCATTTGAAAGAAATATGAATGCAATGGTGACATTAAAATTTGTATATGTCTCATAGATACCACAACCTAAGTTTAAAATATATTCTACTAGAGCCTTTTAAGATGATTCCTTAGGTGCATTTTCACACATACCTTATGGGGTTTTGCCAATCAAAGACATTAGGGCATACATTCATGGCAGTATGGATGAACACTCTCCCAGAAAAGTATTGGACCTACGGATAGTTGGGGATGATTACAATTTAAAGACAAATTACAAAGTCCTAATTGAGAATAAATTACATGTATGGAAAATAGTTTCTGATTTATAGCTATGAAGAGAAGTACATTAGAATGGAACTAAGCAGAATTCACAACTAACTTATGTGGATTAGTGGACCTCAGATGATTACTAAGGAATTAATTAGAGAGATAATTGGTTTATGGTCCACAAGATTGGTTCCAGCCTTGAAATCCATCAACAACAAGGATTTAATGGAGAGAATAAGTGCTACATTTGATCAAAGATCCCTCATACTAAACCCTATCAAAATTTGGACAGTTAGATATGTAACTATGCTTATTGGATACAAGATTTACTATACCAATAGAAACAATTTAGTTTCTACCACTGTAATTCATGTGGCATAGGACATGGTTGAGAACAATGTTGATTGTGACCTTTGTGAGTTGATCTGGCAACAATTGATGGAAAACTTGAAGGAAATTAAGAAAAGTATGCATTCAAGTATGGAACATTGGTGATGGTAGAACCCTTAGGTTTTCTTGTTCCACTAGTCTAAAAATGCATTTCCCTTGGTGTCCATCTGGTCTAGTGAGGCTAGGATTGAGGGTTTTATGTGGGAAGTTGTTTTTACTTAGAATATTTTCTCCTTTGTCTAAACCCCTAGCCTTTTGGTCTATTCCTTTGTTGACCTATTGTATCCTATCTCTAATCATGTTAACACAACTTATGTCTTTAAAGTTCATGAAGTAACTAGCCCCTTGTGGTTAGGTTTTTTGTTTTCCTATCGCCTAAATCTTCCATGTGCTTTAGGTCCAATGAATTCCTTTATTTTATAAGGTTGAAATTTTGACCTTGTTTGGCCTTTACATCCTCTGTATAAAATGTTATTAAGTCTTTTAAGGCCTCAATCTACATTGTCCTAGGTAGTCCCCTTTTCAAAACAACTTGTGAGAACGTGCAGAATTGTTTCACTTAAGTTCCCGTTCATCACTTTGCTTATCACTCATTATGGATAATTTTGTGGATGCTTGACTTATATTAGCAATGCATGATGAACATTTTTCCTTTGTATCATACATCGCGGATAGGTTGTAAGTTTTGAGTTATGAATTGGTGATGCACGATAACCCTTTAAGCTCTTTGCATTTTCTTCTATTGCTCATTGCAGATTGGTTGTAAACTTTGAGTTCCAAAGTAGCGATGAGTGATGTGGTCCTATGTTCTAATGTTCCATTGTTGATTTGAATTACTCTTGTGGGTGATGTTTCTTATGCCTTTGTTTTTGAAATAGGTACACATGGCTTGATATTTCCCCATTGCCACTTCTCTCCCATCATTGATGTGATCTGGATGTTGAGATGTGAATCAACAATGCACGATGAGAGATGAATATTATCAAAGGAGGACTTTGATCCAACAGTCGAGATCTTATCATGTGAATGTTCACATCGTTGTTAGGACTCATGAAAGAAGAAATGTATTAGTGATCAACGATAGTCTCCAAAAAATAGGTGACTAAGGTAAATATGAGGCAACGTGGTAGCATCCCGAAGGCATCATTTACAGCAAAGGGGAAAGCAGTGAGGTGAAAGGAGATCCACGAATATGGTTTTAAAACAAGATGATCAATAGATAGTGTTTAAAATCAAATGGCTAAGTGTCAGCTTGCTCACGTGAGATTTCTATTAGCCATTAATGGTGATACACTCCATTCTCTAGCCATAAAGAAGGTAGTTGGCCCATTTTCTCACATTTGCAATCATGCAAGAGCAAAGAAGTTAATCAAAGTTTAAGGAGACAGCGTGAGGAGCTCCAACAAATAGTTGAAAAGGCATTAGAAGAAATTTTTACCCGAGTAAGCAAATCATCCCATCTTTTCCTGCCAATTGCAGTGAATTGAGCTAGTCTAAGAATTAGTAAGAAGTCTGTAATCTTTAAGTACTTAGGGTTTGCTAGGGTTTGAGAATTATGCATCTCCAATTGGGTTTGTAAGAATTGTGTAAGGTCTAGGAGGGTTTTAATTCTACAATTTGTTTATTCAGAATACAAACCAGTAGTTTCTTTTCCATAAATTGAAACTTGCAAACCCTATCCCTATCATTCTGTGAAAAATGAGTGACCCTGAACCTAGTGAGTCTAGTATCAAGCCTAAGAGAAAACCCAAGTAGAAAAGGGTTAAGAGACCCAAAACTCTAGATGTTACATCTGCACCTAAGCCAGAGGTACCAAAAGCACCTATAAATCCCAAAAGTTGAGAAGAGAACCCATGACAAATTCATGCAAGGTGCAACCGAGGATGTGAAGGAGGGAGGTTCACATATTGGAGAGAGGCCCACAAGGCATGATATTGTGACCAACAGACAGATTGACCTTGCCGGTGGAATTAGAGAGCTAGCCCAACCACATAGTGGATGGGAGTTATTCTTGTATGCTTTTAATAGAAGGTTTGCCAAATGGTCAGCCAAACATTTATGGGGTCTCATCCTTGGGAGGCTAGTTGTACCAAATGTATTTGTGGAATTAGATGTGATGGAGGCACTAGAAAAAAATTATGATCTCGTGGATAGGAAGATCAAAATTGAAAATGGAACTTAGTTTTTGATGTGACAAGGGACAAAATTGTAGAGGTGTTTAAGTTGAACCCCAACTATACAAACAGCATTAGGAATGTAAAATTGAATCATGAATATGAGAAAAATAGATATTCTTATAGAAACAATTTGCTTACAAGGCACAAAAAAAGTGGTAAAGGATTTGGTCCTATAGACTTGGAGCCATTTTTTTATTCAAGGAGTAAATTCTTTTGAATCAAAGCTATGAACCAGAATACAGCCACTCAACTATACCATCTCAATAGGGTTTAAACCTTGGTGGAAAGAACAAAATTCCACCTTTAAACCATCACACCATGCCAATATCGGTAGACTTGGAGCCCTTTGAGTGTGAAGAATTTGTCAATTATTTCAAGAACACCTACCACTATTTGAATCAAGTCCGAGGCTGTAATTTTGATGCAAGAATAGTTGTAGACTTGCTGGTTATGATGGTTGACATATAGAATTGGAACACTAATAGGGGTTGTGATTATGCTGCTTATATTGCAAAGGAAATGCACAAGGAGTTCATTGCTTTAAAGAAAGGAAGTGTCACACTGGTCTTCCATCATTACTCTTTGTTAATGCACATGATCTTGTATGTTGGACAAGAAAAATGGAAGAAGAAGATGAAGCTGAGGTAGCTAGATAATGAGAATAACCCTTTGCTTGTCCAAATGTGGACATATATTTGGGATCAAAATTGTCCCAATTCAAACTATATGCTTTTTTGCAATGTCATCAGGTATGGTATCTTGGAGAGTTTTGGTGTTCCACCCATTTACATATTGTCAAAATTTATTAGGGATTTCATGTGCCTTGGGGATGTAAAAGGGTCATCGGATAAGCATAATTGGGTTGATTGGTTCTTGCACTTAGAGTATACATTAATCAAGGCCTATGGAGCTAGGGTGACACCTTATTGTCTACCTCTATATGTTTGAGACAAATTGTCATTCATGGAGTTAATGTGGTAACTTGATTTTATGGACCAATAGTTGTTTAGAACTCCTAGGAAGGGTTATGTAATTGTACCACAATGTGCTTTTGGTTATTTCAAAGCCACTACTAAGGAAGCATATGAGAAGTTTGGAATAATGGTAAATAACCTCAGGATGCCTATTGATGAGGTTAGGATCTTTGACCCTGAAGTCTTTATGAATGGGAAGAGAAAAATCAAAGGGGTATCTAGTTTCTCTCATGTTTTTATGTATTCTAATGATGTGCTTAGAAATATAACAAGTGATGGAGTAGTCATTCAAAGAAATAAAGAGTAGACTACCATTTTTCCATGGAGGAAGAGGTCATAAAAAGAAATGCTTTTATGTAATCCCATATGATGAAATTGAGGACCCACTGAAGAGGGATATGCAAAAGATAAGTGATTTTCAAAGTGGAGAGTTTAGAGTATAAGTCGGGGAAGCTACTAAAAGAGTAAAATTTCTCCTAGAGCAATAGCATTAGGATATGGATGTTCTTGAGCAACCTATAGATATTTAGGGAGGAGGTGTTGAGGTAATTGGGGAGAAGCAAATGGCAAGGCATGTGTCTGATGATGAAGAAGTTGAGAGGAGATTCCCTTCTCCAAAAATCAATGATGTTCTTGATTCAGAAACCCCCAGGATAGAATTGTTAAGTGGCAATATGATGAAAAGGCCGATGATGATCCAAGGATCAAGGCCTATGATGAATTCATTGTAGATGATACCTTTGTACAAACAAAAGAGTTCAAAGAATTCATTATTCATCAAAGGAGTAAGGATATAAAAGAAAGAATTGAGCAAGCCAAAGCTGGTGTGGACCCTGTTGGAAAAATGAAGAACATCTAATTTTGTTATTTTGTGTTGTCATTGATGTCACCGTGATATATGAGTTGCAACTACAAGACTTAGTCTGAATTTATTCCAGTATTCTGGTTCGGTATCTGAACTGGTATAATATTTATATCCTCTGGTATTTTGCTTACATCCTTCGATATTTTGGTCTGCAATTATTTGCTGGTGATTATTGTTGTGTGTGGTTTTGGGAAATGGTTTATGGATGTTGGGAGCATGTATATTCAAGATCGCATGTATTCAGCTACTCGTATGGCGTATCAGCATTATTTTGTTGATTGCAACTTTTGTTATTAGGTTTATCCTTAGTCGACCTAATGGATAAATAATGTAATGGTGAATTAACTTTTTTTATGTGGACATATGTGTGACCTATCTTAGGTCCATGTCGACATGATGTAGCATGTTGGGAATTTGAATTTCTTTTGAGAAGATTTTGTGAAAACTTGTAGCCGACAGTTAGTATTTTTGATAAATAAGAAGTGCATCTAATTAGGCTAACCTAATTGATGCTTGCGGAGAAATCAGATATATATATTGGATAGTTTTTTGAAGATTGAGTGTGAGATGATTATGTTATGAATGTGAATGTGAAGAAGAGCGAATATGATGAAGTGTGTCAAGTCAGTTTATTGAGCTTCATTAGAACTGAATCAACACTCATTAAGTGTACTTTATCAGTTAATTTTGGTTGTAAGACATTTTTTCATTGTAACTCTATAGGCAGTGAGCCTTTGTATTTGGATGGTGAGTCCTAGTAGTGAGCCACCCCAATTTTGTAATATCTTATAACCGGTTATACTATATTGTGAGCTAACACTCACCATGGTTTTTCCCATTTTAGGGTTTCCACATAAAAATTCTGGTGTTCATGTGTTTTGTGATTTCATCTTCTGTTAATGATTTTACTTATCTTTGTTGTTGTATGCATTGGAATAATTAGATGCTAACTATTCATAAAATTTAAGAAGATGTTGATTCACCCCCCCTCTCAGTATCTTAGATATTCAACAATTGGTATCAGAGCTTGATTCCTCTGGAAAAGCCTAATAGCTTGAGGGAGATCCTGAAGATGGAAGAAATGAATGATAAATAAGAACTCCAAACTGCACTTGAAGATCTTGATAAAGTTGAAAGTGAAAATAAGGAGCTAAAATTAAATCTTGAAGATGCAAATGAATGTGTCTGAAAATTAAAAGGGCAATTGAAAAGGTTCAAAGAAAGGCATAGGGAAGTAACTAATCAGTTGAAGCAAGCTAATGAAGAAATTACCAGTTTGAAAGTGCAAGTAGAGGAGAAGAAAAGAATTGAAGAATGTCTAAACAAATTGGTACAAAGCAAGTCTGATGAGTGCATTAAGCTTCAACAAGAAGTAGTGAACCTGAAAGTGGATCTAGAGAAGGTGAAACTCTATGAAAATAATTTCAAATCTAGCTCCGATAGGGTTGATGAATTGATTTCAAGACAAAAATCAAGTAAAGACAAAGGTGGCATGGGAATGGAAGGAGGTGAAAGCTCTAAGGACAACCAGAAGACTCAAAATAAAGGAAAGCAAAAAGGAAATTCAAGGAAATTTTCTAGGAGACCACCTATGAGACATCCTAATGCACAAAGGTTTCCTTTTAATGGAACTTGTTTTCATGCAACAAATTTGGTCACAGGGAAACAAAATGTAGTAGGATGAATCAATTTCTTGGTCCCTTCACTAGTCAATGTTTTGCATGCAAAAGAATTGGACATAGGGAAAATGAATGCAGAACCCAGATGATGAATCAGTTTAATGGTGGAAGAGTGAATCAATCCTTTAATGGCTACTATTATACTTGTAACAAGTATGGAAATAAAGCTAATTAGTATAGAATAAGAGTTAGTGGAAGTTAGACTAATCAGAGAATTGTTGTCTACTATAATTGCAATAAACTAGGACATATCTCAATAGTTTGTAGAAGCAAAAAGGATAAGCAGACCAATCTAGTAGAAAAGAATGAATCTGTGAAGAAGATTGACAAAGATGAGATTAAGCAAGAAATGAATAATATTTGGAGGAAGAAAGCAGAGACTAAGATGACAGATGCGTCTATGCCCTCATCTGGTATAGACAATTCCTCCGAGAATTAGACCTAGCAAGGTCTTAGGGGGAGCTTTAACAGAAAATCACTTGAACCCCCTTGATGTTTGGCATGGCATTCCTTGGCATGAAGATATATTGTGAGAAATGATAAGCTAGAGGTTATGCAAGTGGAACCAGAAGAAAATATGAATGGATGATCTTTTGTGAAGAAAATTAGGGTTTTTCTGAGAAGAGAAGAAGAGTTTATAGCAGCTTTTTGAAATCTATCGCATTTAATGCGAATTAGGGTAGATCATTGTTTTATAAAGAAAATGTGTAAGGAATTTTTTATCACTCGTGCATTCGAAGAAATTGAATAGATTTTGGGAGCATTCTTGAGGAGATTTGGAGTTCGAGCCTTGCAAACCCTAGTTTTTGTTCTTCGTGAAGAAAGAGGTATTTTACTTTTCTGTGCAGTTGTGGGTTTGTGTTCTTTGAGTTGTTTGAATTTGAAATTGGAAGAATGGAAACCTCTATATTCGTTAAAGTGTCAAAGAGACCAAGACCATCTTATAGGAAATATTCCTTAAGTTTTTTTGAAGATGACCCCATGGGCGCCTTCTCATCAATCCCTCATGGAGTTATGTTGACCAAGGACACAAGAATGTATATTCAAGTAAAGACTGAGGAATTCAATCACACAAAATTGATTGACATTTCACAGAATGAGCTTATTGGAGATAGTTTCTTGATAAAACTTGAATACTCAAACCTAGTTGTGAAGAGGTTAGATAGATGGAACAAATTTACCAACTTTAGTTCTATGTATGATGATGGATTTGTGAATTCATTCCTAAGAAGAATACATGATAAATTCATGTGGACTGACCAACCTCATATAATAACTAAGGAGGTGATTAGGGTTGTTACCAGCCTCTGGGATAAAAGACCAATACTTGTATTGAAATTCATGAAGAATGAGGTGGTAACAGAACTCACAAGAGCCCCATATAACAAGAGAGCCTTAACGACAAAGTCCATCACCAATTTGGCTATGAAGTATGTCGCTATCATGGTTGATCACAAAATATACTTTGCCAACAGAGAGAACTTTGTTTCGGCTACAACTATTTATACTTGTTTTGATATGGTGGTAAATGGTGTAGACTATGACTTATGTGAGCTTCTCTAGAAATAGTTGCTTGAGAATTTAAAATTGACAAAAGAAAGGAAGTATGCTTTCAAATTTGGTTCATTGATTGTATGTCTATTGTTCTATTTCTTGAAGAGTCTTCCTAGAAAGAATGATGAAGTGTTTTGGAACTCATCCAGACTGGTGGCATATCAAATATTTGATTATATGCATAGTTTGGGTGATCTGAAAGCTTGAGAAAATGCTCTAACAACATTCTTTGTTGTATTTAAGAGCAACATGAATGAAAGAGATAGGATTCCAAGGAAAATTGTTGAGAAATATAAAGATGACATCATATTTCATGTTTCCTCTGTTGAATGCATGATCAAAGCAATAGAACCCCATACCATATGGATTCAACCATTGGGATATGAAATTATAGAGGATGAAGTTGAGGGTTATGTGCAAATGTTGCTGAAAAATCTGAAGGATCCCAATGAACCTAGACTTGGTAGTTATGCAAAAAAAACTATGGAGGTCCACATGGAGCATCAAAAGCCAATAATTAGAAAGAGAGAGGAAAAGAAGCTTAAAGAATCTAGATTCACTGATGATCGTATTGCTCTTGGAAGGGATAAAGTAGAAGAGTTGGAGGTAGAATCATTTGGCCTAAGGAGATCCGATAAGACTACTCCTACTAAATCCTTTGTAGCCCCTGCAGTAAAAGTTGAACCCAGTACTGCTAATAAAGGTAAAGGCCAAGCTTCCTCTGGACTTACTACTAGATCTAGGAATAGGAAAGGAATTACTCTGGTGATTCTAGGAAAAAGAGGAAAGAAAGAGAAAGCTTCTAGGGAGAAAAATCTTAGCATTACAGATGATTAGGATGAAGAAGAAGAGGAACCTGCTACAAAATTGGTGAGGAAAAGAAGAGGAAGTTTATCCTCTGGTGAAGGTTCTTCTAAGGAATATTTTGTTTCTAAAAGATTGAATGTTGTATCATCTTCTAATAATGAGGAAGACCAGAAATTTTTTGTTCATGTGCACACCAAACTAGAGTCGAAGAAGACTAAGGTGTCTACTAAAGCCTCTGCAGACCAGAGAGAAGAACAAGACATTATGGTGAAAAAGGAAATGATGAAAAAGGTAATACTGAAGAAGGAAAAGGTAGTGAAGAAGAAGAAAAAGATGATCCAGAAGAAAAAAATAAAATTGGAAAAGATGGAAATGATGAAGACAATAGGGATAAAGATAAAAATGAAAATGAACGGGAAGAAAAGAAAGAAAAAGAAGAAGAGAAAGTGGAAGAAGAAAAGAAGGAAGAAGAAAAGGAAAAGGGAGAGGAAGAAAATAAAAATGAGGAGTTTGCTGGGAAAAATGAAGAAAGTCAAAAGCATATTGTGAAATATCTTAAGCATCCCAAAGAATTGTCCTTCGGTAATGATTTATTGAAAGGATTGCTATCCAAGTAGATCATATTCCAACCAATAATTCCTCAAGAGCTTCTACAACTTCCTATTATTTAAGGGTATGTACATGTGGAGAAGATGTCTTCGGTGTATAAAGTAGTGTTAGGAGATGCATTGTAGGCATTCAGAAGGAAGGAGATTCTTGAAACTCATCAGAAAGGAATAGAAATCATAGAAGATGCTCTTAAGGCATTACAAGAGGTCACACCTGGTACATCTATTGATGCATCCCTCACTCCTATTGAAAATTTGAGATTGCTATTAGATTCTTTCAAGGAGTATACCTCCAGGATTGGAGAAAAGACAAAACAAGAGGTTGAAGAGAAATTGGAAAAGAAAAGGCTACTAGCATTATATGACAAGTGTGCTCTTGCACACTCAAATGTTGAAAAGAGACTAGAAGCTATGAAGATCTATGAGTCAGAAGCAAATATAGTTCTTGCTTATTGCTTGAAGTGGTTGGATGCCACCCAGAACATTAAGGTTGTTATGGACTCCATTGAGTCCCAGTTGACTATTGTCTCTAGTACTTATAGTATATCCAAAGACAAAGACAGATTAACTTGGAATGCCATCATTGTGCATAAAGATAAATTCTTTGTCTTACAGAAGCAGAAAGAAGAGATTATCAGAAAATTTGATCAATTAAGTGACATTATAAGAGTGGAATACACTTCAGTTGGCAAGGCCTTGGCTGACACAGAAAAACTTGAGAAGATAAACTTAACTCTTGATACTTTAGATGGTGCAAAAGAAACTTTGGTAGAGTTGGAATCCTTGAAAAAGATGTTGATTGTTGTAAAGGATAGCTAGGAGAATGGTAAATTAGTATGGGAAGGTATTCTTAAGGACCTTCAAGACTCACCATCCTCCGGTTGATGCAAGTTTCTTTTTTTTCTTTGTTTTCATATTTTAATTTCAGTTTTAAGGACACCCTTTGTCCTTGACGTCAAAGGGGGAGTGAAGAATGGTGAAATACTGGTGTTAGGGGGAGAAGTGTTGTAATTAAGGAGTTTTTTATTCTTTTTGGCACATGTTACCATCAATGA
>VDFB02003407.1:0-15900 GCA_007258455.2 Sequoia sempervirens | reverse complement strand
CAAATAGTGCACAATATACTTCTAATATCCCACAACAAAACATAAGGAACCTAGATGAAGAATTCAAATTGAACCAAAGGAAATAGGGTTCCACCTTTTAGGAGATGGAACTAGGGGGTACCTATTTCACTCTAGTTCATTAAAGGAAACCAAGATCCATCAACTAAGTGACTCAATTTAGGGAAGGATGTATATGAGGATTTCCTTAGGTGTGATTAGAGAAGGGGTTCACCACTAAGAAAATTCTTAGAAAGAAGGAAATAAATGCAATATGAAAATCTAGCTATGTAACCTATAAAATGAACTTGAAATTAGAATAGCAAACAAAAAGGTACTTAGAAGATCAGAGATGATTAAACAAGGCTTGAAAACCTTGAAATTTGTTACTTTTAAGGTGTACTAGGACTCATACGCTAGAATGGGTGATTTACTCCTAGTATAGGGTTTTTGTGCAAGATCTACAACCTCCAAGTGACTGGTCAGAATATTCTAAAAACTAGTAAAATGGCAATACTAGGACTCATATGCCTAGACTGTTGCAAAGTTTCTTGCTTTTTCACAAAGTGTCCCAAAAGAAAAATTTTGAACTGAAACTTTGTGAGCCTTTGAAGATGGATTAAATAAGCACTTTTGCATTGGTTTCATGTAAATAGGTTGAATATCTTGCTCTAGATCTAATTTTCTATGAGCCTCGATAACCTTTTATAACAACTTTGACAAGTTTTGTAACTTTCTCATTTTGGCACTTTTAAAGGCTTCAAGTCCCCTTTTTCTTCAACCTATAAACTTGCAATCACATAAAGATAGGGAAAAAAAATTATTTTTTAGGGAATGGGGATTTTCCTTGGTCAAACCCCATTTTGGTAATCAAACCTTAATGAGAAATGAAGCATGAATGAAATGAAATATGAAACATAAGATGAAACAATAGAACCTTGTTTGAAACCTTGTAGATCTGAAAACAAGCATGAAGTGGCCTTAATGGGTGTAGATCTTGATCACGATTTTTGATGAAAGATAATGCCTTTGAATACTTGAATTGATCTTGAACAATGCATCACAACATTAGCTCAAAACTATAGGCACGATGAATCAAGCCTTTGACATGATAATGGATCTTGATTGTTGTAATAATATTCTATAAATATGCCCTTGAATGCATTAGAAATGCTCTTGAATTCTCTTGTGATGTACTCTTGATTTCCTATGAAATTCTAGGATGAAACTATGTGAAATAACCTTGTATTTATACTTGTTTATGCTAAATTTTCCAAAATTACAACACTAGAATCGAAAATCAAATCTAGGATAATAAAATCCCACCAAGAAAATGATTTAAATTAGGTCCTGGTTAAAGTGGAACTCATAAACTAGTTGGGGTGTATGAGTCCCAATGTCTTAAACATGGGACACAAACTATAAGAAATTTCTTGTTTAATGCAAAATTCAAAATCAGGTCTAAAGACCTAGGTGGGACTCATATGCCCAAGGTGGCATATGAGCCCTAGATCACCATATCTATAATAGATGACCCAAAACCTTGAATCATGATTGGTTATTTGATAAATTTTAGTATTATCCTCAGAAAATACATTTAAAAAGGCTCGTGGATGCAAAATAGGACCAAATAAGGCATAAAGAAGCCCAATTTTAGTAAGAAATTCCCAAAAAAGCATAAAAATGTAAAGAGATACTTTTTTCTACACTACATTTAGCCCCCACTTTGGTGAGGGGGGAACTTTCTTCAAACTCACACTAAAGTAGATAGACATGCATCAATAGGGGTCCAAGTGTACCAATGCTAGTGAGATAGGATGACCATGATCAAGAGGGTTGATCAAGCCCCAAAGACCAAGATCCTATGGAAAACCAACACAGGAACAAGAGAAAACAAATAAGGGTGTATGATATGCAACATCAAGATACACGAACATACAATTTCAAAGACCTAAAAAAAGAAAAGAGAAAAAAGATATAAAATAAAAACCAAATAAAAAATGGGTGGATCAAGCCTCGGCCGTTTTTCCAACACTATGTGGATCAAATCTAAGCTATTTTTCCAAAATGTATGCTCACTCTAAGGCAACACAACTTTAGGTTGTCCACTTGGAAAGTATCCAAAAAGGGTGTCTATGGGAAAGTTATGCCTAAGTTTGGCTCCCATACTCTAACGATACCAAAGCTATACCTCTTGACAACTTTGATAAGGTGCCACACAACAAAAACAACATGATTCATGAGGGAAGAAAAAAATTGTATGCTAACACTCATGAATAAATAGAATGGCTCCACAAGTAAGCAAAGTGTGTTATGCAAGGTGGCCATATAATGGTTATTGTAAATGTGAAATAGTATAGGGTACATTCAAAGGGGTTTTTTTTAGTTCATGTAAGGTCTCAACTTAGGGAATATCATTCCTAATGCCTCCAAGAGAGGACCAACCTAAGAATAGAAGATTCACAACTTAGGGAATGTAGTGTGTTGCATAAAGACACTAAGATGAATATAATATGCTAAGAGAGATTATGCTCTTGAAGGACACCACACCCCATGTCACCACAAAAAGAAAGACATGTCTTATAAAGAAAGAAGACCATGGAATGAAACATGAGTTGCAAAAATAATAATACCAATGTATGCCCCCACTTTAAATAAATTACTAAACACCATGTAATACCCCCGTGTTTGCTGACTCTGTAGATACTCTTGATACTCTTTGATATTGTGGTTACTCTGTGATACTCTATGTGGTGGATTTATATTTGATCATGTGTGGTTTCTTAGCTACTTGCTTACTGATCTTTACATTATGTGTGACATTTGATGATACATTATACATTGATGAATTGATTCGTTATGCAATGGTGTTCTTTAAATTTATATGCGATAATGTATTTCCATGATATTATGCTCATGATGACATGTTTAGTATATTTTGGTGAAAGGACGGAGTAGTACCACTCGCTCGCGAGCGCCATGCTACCCCACTATTACCTTTCACAGCGTGTTTTCAGTGGAGATTATATGTTACTTGACGTTTATCTGTTTGTAGATATTGCAGGATTAAAAGTATTGATTCCACCTGTTTCGGCAGGACAGGGCGAGCACAAAACAAACCCAACGGGTACGATGTTGAAAAGGAGTTGTTAAGGAAGAATTCCCGTCCCAAGTCCATCATTTCGTTAGGTGATTGTTGAGTCTTGTGTTGACCTAGTCTTGTCTTGGTATTTTGATTTTTGAGTTAAATGATTTATTTAATTTATTTATGGTTTGGGAATATTTGATTTAATTATTTTATATTTATAAGATTAATTAAAGTTATTTATTAATTATGATCTAGTAAGTATTGAAGTTTAATTATTTTTAAGTAAAAGTTATTTATTTACTTAAAAAGTTTGTTTTAATTAAATTTTAGAAATAACTGGTGGTAATTTAAAAATTATTGTTTAAAAAAATAATAATAATAATTAAAAAGAAAAGTTGGAGATATTCTTGTGGGGGTTATGCTGAGAATGAAATTAATTATTTCGAAATCCTTTTTCACGGGAGAGGAAGAGGAAGAGACAGGGGCTGTTGAAATGGGGATTTTGTATTCTTTTAAAAAGAACATAAAAGAGGTATGTAGGGGAATTTTTGGGAGAGGATTGTCTCAGGTTTTGCTTTGGGAAAAGGAAGCTATAGGAAAGGGTCAGAGTTGAAAGGAGGAGGAAAGCATCTGTGTTGGATTTCTTCTACAGCCGTAGGATGCTAGGTTTCCTTCAAAATTCTGTTCTATTTGCTTATGCTTTTGTTCTTTTTACATACTCATGGCTGTACTATTTGAAGAGTTTAAATCTCTGTGTGTGTTTGAATTCTATGTTTGAAATTATGTCTATATAAAGAAATCTTAAGGAGGACGTTGCCTAAATTTCTTCAATACAATTTGACTGTAAAAATTGTTGTTGACAAGAACTTGTTAAAATCTTATTGATTGGGTTTTAACCCAGATCTAGAATTTCTTTTGTTTGAAACAAAATATTGGATTTAGGACTATGAATCAGGGTTAAATATGGGTATTTCTATTTTTTTTTTTTTATAAATGCATATTCATAGGTTATATCTATATATGTAGATATAATTCTTTTCAAATTTTCTGGAAAGTATTTGTTTTAAAAAAAAAAAATCTGTGAGGCTGGGTAGTTTTACTTTTAAATCAGATGAGGGTTATATTGGTACCCTGTGTACGAATGGCTGAGTTTTCTTCTTTTTTAGATTTATCTTATAAAACCCATTTCATATTAAATTTTTCGTGCTTGCTTCTATCCTTTTGTGTCTGATGAAAGATAATCTATTTGTTTCAGAATTCGTGAGATTTAATATTGTAAACCTTGGTAACGTTTTTAGATTATCATGCCCATGCTCCAATGTAGTATAGAAAATAGTTTATATAATCTCTCCTTACTCATTGAAATTTACGAGTCACGAATTCATACAGTAATCCTTATATCATAAAATATATAATTCGTAATAATTATTGAAATCTGTGTGAGGCCCTTTCCTTTCGAGCCCTATGCTTTCGCATTGTTTTTTTTTATTTTCTCTCTGTGTGTGAGGAGGGTGTGGTCGGCGGCGACCATACTAACCCCGATTCCAATTTTTCTGCGGGTGCCTGTGTAATTCCTCTGTTCTTTCTTTGGACGGCATGCTGGTTACCGTGGACACCCGTCCGTTCATTTGTCGTATGGTGTTCATTGTGTAATGTGTCCCATTATTAATTCTTGCACTCGTATATTACTCACAAGTGGTTGTGTGCGTTCGATAATTTTTGCAAGTTATTTGTTTTATTTCTGCGCCCCGTACTTTACTGGCATATATATATGTCCAGTTTCAGAATTTGTATAAACCAGTTTGGTTGAATTCGCATTCAATGAGATATGTATTGTAAATAGTTTATTATCATTTCGAATGCCAAATTTTGGGTTATACAAATATGTATATATATATATATATATATGTGTGTTAATATTAATATTGTTATAACATTAATGTTAACATATATATATATATATATTTGTATATATATATATATATATATATATATATATATATATATATATATATATATATATATATATATATATATATATATATATTTATAATTAATTAATTAATATATACCATTAGTATATTAATTTAATAGGACATAAGATTATAGAGATACTGGTTAATGTATGTTGTTTTCTTAAAATAAAGGTATATGTACCTATACATATATTCGCTTGGAAAATTTATATACATATATATTTATATAAAATGTAATTGGCTGAAAATATCAATGTGATAATTTTTAAGAAGGTTTGCAATCATAGTGTAGTTGTGTAAATGAAGATAATTTTGTGCTTTGTTAATAGATGGATTTCTCTAGATTTAGCAATTGAGGAAATTACCATGTCTTAAAAATATTTTATTTTATGGAGTTGTACCACAATTTGTTCATTATCAAGTCAATGATTTATTTAATTGGTGAAATATTATTGTGTCCTGAAATGTACTATATGGCTTTGTTTTGCGTGAGATCTTTTTTCATTGATTGAATTCTAGTTTCATTATTTGGGTTTATTTTATTGTGGGGACAACCCGAGATTAACAATCCTGTTTAGGAGCCTAAGTAATTCCAAAGGTGGGGTAATGTGGGTACTCTTGATTTCATTTTGAATTTGGATCTATGATGCTTATGGATCGGCTATACATTTGGATTGTACTAGTTTGTGGATGCATTTCCTTGTGGTTTGGTGAGATGGTCATGCCTCACTTTTGATTATCATTTGATTTAGTTCTTTATATGGTACAATCCTCGATGTTATTGTCTTGTGGTTGAGTGTCTAGAGGGAGTGGCTCTAAGTGGGTGGTTGGTGCACAAAGGGGTGCCAGGATAGCCCTCATTAGAGTGAATTTAATAAGTGATAATTTAATTAATTAACTAGGGGGTGGGTAGTAACACACTAAAAAGATAATTGTTGCCTCATCCGCCTTTTAGTGCTACCACAGACTAAAGGGGATTGAGAAGGTCGTGGTTGGCATGATCGTTGCCTTGTCTTCGTGAAAGGTAACGGTTCCACATGAGCAACCCTATGGGGTGGTTCCTTGAGATAGGTATCCTGGAAAACCATAGATGGAGGTGGTTCCTAGCGCTTGGTTGCCTGGATAATCTGTCAGTAGATGGAGGCGGTACCTTGCAATATGTAGCCTGGCGAATCCATGTTAAGCCATGCGATGACACTCTCCTCTAACATTCCTATTTATGTTGTCTTTTGGAAATCCTGTGGAATTGGTCACTTGTCTTGTATTGGTGATTTTTGTTGTTGTTTGAATTTGAGTGGTCTCATGTGTTGTATGATTTTCATTAGCTAGTGGTAAGTCTTTTCTAGATGTTCTTGGTCGGGAACCCTTCCTTAGCAACTCCTAGCACGGGGGTGGTCGGGTGGATCGTGTCTCGCACCTCATTGGGATTCTCCCTTTTATGCAGGTTCATCTTTCAGTGCTGAGTTGTAGTAGCAGTTGCTTCTTTGTTCGTGGGTTCCAGATTTATGTACTTATGTTATATTTACACTGATGTATCACTCCCACCTAGTTGGGAAAGTTTTGTATATAATTGCACATGGTGCTATTGTGATGTAATCTCTTGTTGATGCATTGTACTTTTATTGTAAACTTGGTTATGAGAAGAATTTACAATGATGTTATAACTTTGGATATCATTCTATCTTATGTCTTTATTGTTGTTACTAATGTAATTAAATCTATGGATGTTTGTATGTATGTTTCATGTAACGGTTAGTTAAATGCCTATGTTGTTAAGAATTAATTCTTAAGTAATGTCCTCATGTACCTCAAAGGATTAAGTCATGCAAATTGAATAATAGTTACATTGTGTTAATTAATGTTCACTTCCTCGTTCTTTTAAAAAAAATATATATTTTGTTGCATTTTACTTAATTCCTTTGGGGTTGCATGGCGGGGCATTACAACTTGGTATCAGAGCCAAGGTTGTTAACGCTGGGTTCTCTGGGTAGTTGGTGTCTGTTAGACAACCTTTGTGTTAACTTTGATCTTACATACTATAACTGTGTGCAGGATCATGCCTCGAGCTAGAGGTCATGGCCGTGGAAGAGGCCAAGGTGGCGGTCGAGCAGTCAGTCATCATAGTCCATCACCACCGAGTTTCCATGGTTCTAAGCATGAGGAAAATTCAAATCCTCAAAGTAATCTGCCAGTTGGTGACCAGAACCCGGGACAGCCTAGTTTGGATGGTCTATTACAATGTCTTCTAGGAGAGCTCCTTGATCGTTTAGGACCCAGGCCTCAGGAAGAGTCACGGATTGAGAGAGAGAGGGAAAGGTCTCCAAGGCATAGGGATGCTCCAGTAGATCAGGATGTAGTAATAGCAGGGCATATGAGGGATTTGTTGAGAGCTCACCCTCCTACCTTCGATGGCTCAGGAGGAGGCTTGGAAGCAGAAACCTGGTTGATAGATTTGGATCGTTGCTTCGTAATGCACCCATTCAGTAGCAATACAAAGGCTCAGTGTGCATTAATGCATTTGCGGGGTTTCGCATCTACTTGGTGGAGGTTGAAAGAACAGAAGTTGCACCTGGATATCAGTGTGGTTACATGGGAGTTGTTTCTGGATAGGTTCAGAGCTCATTTTCTCTCTAATCATTGGAGGCAGCGTAGAGCTGATGAGTTCCATGATCTTAAGTAGATGTCTTTGTCCATTGAGCAGTATGAGCAGCAGTTCTACAAACTCAAGAAATATGCTGGGATCAATCACGATGAGGGGTTGCTTGTTCAATGTTTTGTTTGGGGTCTGAATGCCCGTATCAGTGGTGGAGTGAGAGTCTTCGAGCCGAAGAAAATGGAGGTTGCAGTGGAGAAGGCTCGGTTAGTAGAGGAAAACTTGGCTATGGCTCTTGGAGGGCATGTTGGAGTTCAGATCAGCAGTGCTCCAGCACTAGGTATAGGTTCTAGAGGTGGGCAGTCTCAGGTTGCAGGGCCTTCTAGGAACTTTTAGACACCATCTAAGGGTGGTTCACACCATCAGCGGTCTCAACCCAAGCAGAATAAATCATAGTCTCAGCAGGGGGACAGGTTTTAGGGCAAGAAGTTTTGAAGTTCGCAGCGAGGTAAACCTGATCGTTTTGTGTAGCCTGCACAAAGTGCACAGTTGGCACCATCTCGAGGTAGCTTTCAGCAGTCAAATGCACCGTCTAGGGTTAGAGGCTTTGGGAGAGGTACAGGTTGCTTCTTGTGTGGGCAGTAAGGGCATATTTCCAAATAGTGTCCACATAAGACTACTTCAGAAATTAGTTAGAGGCCAGCTATTTCAAAGCTGACAGTGGGCGATGTGAGAAGAGCTCATTGCATTCTTGCAACAGTGGACAATCGGCAAGCTGAGCATCAGGGTACTGTGATTGAAACATCAGGTGTGTTGAAGGGTACTAAAGTTTCCATACTTTTTGATTCTAGTGCTTCTGATTCGTTTATATCTCCTTTCGTTGTGGAGCGATGTGGATTGGTGGCATCTAGGCAAGGCATAACTTGGTAGGTTGAACTAGCCTCTAGGTCAAAATTTCTTGTAGAAGAGTTTGTTCAGGGTTATAAGTTAGATTTGGGAGTTTTTTCAACTCAAGTGGACCTTCGGATCTTACCCCTAGGCTCATATGATGTAGTCTTGGGAATTGATTGGTTGAGTTCACATCGTGCTTTGTTGGATTATCGTCGTAAAGCAGTACGATGTACCACTGACTCTGGAAAGGAGGTGGAGATTGTGGGCACTCAGAGGCCTATTTCTTTGCGAATGATCTCTGCCATGTAGTTAAAAAGGTTGTTCCGTCAGGGTTGTCAGCTCTTTGTGGTGGCAGTGAATGATCTCGAGACTGATGATAGTCGAGAGAAATCATTGGATGATTACCCTCTTCTTAAGGGGTTCACCGATGTGTTTCCAAGTGAGGTACCTGGAATGCCGCCTAAGCAGGATATAGATTTTCGGATAGACCTAGTACCTAGAGCTGAGCCTATCTCTCAGGCTTCGTACCGAATGACCACGCAGGAACTTTAGGAACTCCGTCTTTAGTTGGAGGAGTTGATAGCAAAAGGTTTTATCCATCCGAGTGTCTCTCCATGGGGAGCACCCGTGATTTTCGTGAAGAAAAAGGATGGTTCTCTCTGCCTATGCATTGATTATAGATAGTTGAATAAAGTAACAGTGAAGAACCGATATCCCCTGCCCAGAATAGATGATCTCTTCGATCAGATAAGAGGGGAAAAGATATTTTCCAAGATTGATCTGAAGTCAGGATATCACCAATTGAGGATTGCAGAATAGGATATTCATAAAACCGCATTTCACACTCGATACGGACATTACGAGTTCACAGTGATGCCATTTGGGTTGACGAATGCACCTTCATTCTTTATGAGTTTGATGAATGGGGTGTTTAGAACCTTTTTGGATAGATTTGTTCTTGTGTTCCTCAATGATATTTTGATCTATTCTAGGTCTATAGAGGAACATGAGGAACATCTTAAGCAGGTATTGCAGTGTTTGAGGGAAAACCAGTTATATGCCAATTTGGCAAAGTGTGAATTTTACAAGACTAAAGTTTAGTATCTCGGCCACATCATCTCAGGTGAAGGAATCTCTGTGGACCCTGCAAAGATTCAGGCTATTGTGGATTGGCCTGTACCTACTAATGTCTTGGAAGTTTGCAGTTTCATGGGGCTTGCAGGTTATTACCGGCAGTTTGTCCAGGGCTTTTCTAGGATTGCACATCCTATTACTTCTCTCCAGAGGAAAGGGAATAAATTTTTGTGGTCAAATAAATGTCAGCTTTCTTTTCAGACTCTTAAGGAGAAACCAACTAGTGCACCTATCTTGGCAATACCAGATCCTGCAGGAGAGTTTGTTGTGTGTACTGATGCCTCCTTGGAAGGCTTAGGAGTCATTTTGATGCAGGAAGGGCGTGTGATTGCATACGAATCCCAGAAACTTAAAGATCATGAATTGAACTATCCTACACATGATCTTGAGTTGGCCGCGGTGGTTCATGCTCTGGTTAGATGGAGACATTTTCTCTTGGGGCATCAATTCGAGTTGCATACTGATCATCGCAGTCTACAATACATATTTACGTAGCCGAATTTGAATGCTAGGCAGAGGAGATGGATGGAATTTTTATGTGAGTGATTTTGAAGTGAAATATATTCAGGGTAAGGAGAATGTGGTAGCAGATGCCTTGAGCAAGCGTAGGCATGAGATTTCTGCTGTGACTCTTGGGATTGATTTGAGGAGTCAAATCCTCATTACTCTCTCTTCAGACAGTTGGTATTCTGAGGTGAAGTCTGAGATCGAGTCAGGCAGGACTATAGAGGGGAAATTTGTTGGGTACTCTTTGGATTCTGATGGTGTTTTGCGTTATTCAAGACGTATGTATGTACCTCCTATAGAGGGTCTTCGTACTCTTATTTTGACTAAAGCCCATAGGGCACCCTATTCGGCTCATCCAGGAGTTAAGAAAATGTATGTGGGTCTACGTTCATTATATTTTTGGTCAAGAATGAAGCAAGATATCGCTGATTTTGTAGCTAGATGTCTGGAGTGTTAGAGGGTTAAGGCAGAACATCATCATCCGACAGGATTACTACAGCCTAATCATGTTCTTGAGTGGAAATGGGATATCATTTCTATGGATTTTATCATTGGTTTGCCCATGTCCTCTAGGCGACATGATGCGATCATGGTCACTGTGGACAGGTTAACCAAAGTAGCTCATTTCTCCCCTATCAGATCATCTTATACTGCATCTGTGGTAGCAAAGGTTTTCATGGAGGACATAGTTTGATTACATGGTATACCCCGGAGGATCATATCTGACAGAGATCCAGTGTTTACATCAACACTATGGACTTCCTTGCAGCGGTCTCTAGGGACTCAGTTGAATTTTAGCTCTGCCTATCATCCTGAGACTGATGGTCAGACTGAGAGAGTTAATCAAGTGCTAGAGGACATGCTCTGCATGTACGTCATGGATCAACAATCACGTTGGGAGGAGTATTTGCATTTGGTTGAGTTTGCTTATAATAATGGTTATCATAGCTCCATTGGCATGGCACCTTTTCAGACATTGTATGGTCGTCCTTGCCGTACCCCTTTGAGTTGGGATCAGTTAGAGGATGGCCCTTTGACCTCGATTTGTTTTCGGGAGATAAGCGGAGTGGCGTGCTCAGATCAAAGAACACCTTACCGTTCAAGCAGATGTAGTGCGGCGTCACATGCACATCGTTGATTGGAAGTTTGCAGCTAGATCGTAGGTTTCTCCAAAAGGCCCACTAAAGAGTCCTATCCGTTACGGAAAGGGTTCTAAGTTGGCACCCCGTTTTGTTGGCCCCTTTGAGGTGTTAGAGAGGATCGGGCCTGTCGCCTATCGCTTAGCTTTGCCACCTTGTCTGTCGCGGATTCACAATGTTTTCCATGTTTCTGTTTTGAGGCCTTACTTTCCTGATGTTACTCATGTGCTGGATTGGAATGCTTTGCAGGTCGAGGACGGGCAACTAGCTCTAGAGCCCGTGGCCGTGTCAACTTCGTAGTCCCAGGGCGCAGATACTGGAGTGTGTGTGTGTCCCAAAGCATCCACCCACATATTCCTATGGACTTGGGAGGATACCTTCTATTGCATCCTTATTTGTTCCCCTTCCGGCTTCCGTGAGTAATCCAGCGTCCTGTGGGGGAGGGATGTACAACCCATGCCTAGCCGATTCATTAGATAATTTCATACCTTTGGATATCGATACCTTACACTCATGTGGTGGATTTATATTTGACTCATGCGGTTTCCTTAGCTATTTGCTTACTACTCATACGGTGATACTTGATGATACATTATGTTACTGAGGATTTGATTTGTTAGCGCAATGGTGTTCTTAAATTTATATGTATGTACCTCCGCCGATATTATGCTTGGTGATGACATGTCAGTGTATCATGGAAAGTAGGATCTATAGGTACCACTCTGGGCCAAGGAAATGCCTACCACCTCGGGCCATTACCTCACAATGTGCTTCGAAATTATGCTAAGTTACTTGAAGTTTATTTGTTTGGCAGACATTGTAGGGATTGTGCCCCTATCTCCACCTACAAAAGATGTGAGTTTATAATAAAAATAAACCCAATGGGTACGATGTTGTTAAAAGGAGTTGTTAAGGAAGAATTCTCGACCCAAGTCCGTCATTTCGTTATGAGATTGTTGAGTCATGTGTTGACCTGGTCTTGTCTTGGTATTTTGATTTTTGAGTTAAATGATTTATTTAATTTATTTAAGGTTTGGGGATATTTGATTTAATTATTTTATATTTATAAGATTAATTAAAGTTATCTATTAATTATGATCTAGTAAGTATTGAAGTTTAATTATTTTTAATTAAAAGTTATTTATTTACTAAAAAAGCTTGTTTTAATTAAATTTTAGAAATAAGTGGTGGTAATTTAAAAATTATTGTTTAAAAAATAATAATAATTAAAAAAGAAAAGCTGGAGATATTCTTGTGGGGGTTATGCTAAGAATGAAATTAATTAATTCAGAAGCTATTTTGCGTGAAGAGGAAGAGGAAGAGGGGGGCTGTTGAAATGGGGATTTTGTATTCTTTTAAAAAGAACAGAAAAGAGGTATGTAGGGCGATTTTTAGAGGATTGTCTCAGATTTTGTTTTCGAAAAAGAAGTGGCAGGAAAGGGTCAGTGTTGAAAGGAGGAGGAAAGCATCTGTGTTGGATTTCTTCTACAGCCGTAGGATGCCATGTTCCTTTCAAAATTCTATTCTATTTGTTTATGCTTTTGTTCTTTTTATAAACTCTTGGCTATACTATTTGATGAGTTTAAATCTCTGGCTGTGTTGAATTTTATGATTGAAAATTTTTGTCTGTATAAATCTTGCAAATTTTTCCATAAAACCTAGGGAAAATATTGTCTAAATTTCTTCAATACAATTTATTTGTAAAAACCGTAGTTGACAAAAGAATTATTAAAACATTATTGTTTGGGTTTCAACCTAGATCTTGAATTTTATTTGTTCAGAACAAATATTTGATTAATGTCTGAGAACCAGAATTAAATATGGGTAGTTTTTATTCAAAACAGAGGACGGTTAATTTTGGTACCCTGTGTACGAATGGATGGGTTTCAAACCCATGAGTTTTATTGTTTTATTTTATTTTATGAAATTCATTTTATATAAAATATATATGTATATATATCGATATAGGGTTTATTTGTTTGATCGTTCTTTGTATTTGATGAAAGTAAATGTATTCGTTCGGAATTCGCATATTGATGAACCCTGGCAATGTTTGGATTGTCGCGTCCCTACCCCAATATGACATATAGTATGGTTCATACACCCTATTCCTTACCCGTATTGGAATTTCCAAATCACGATTTTATACAGAGATTCGTATATTATAAAACATAATGTTGAAAACCGTAATATTTATTTATTTCCTTGTGTGGCCATTATTTTGGTGTCCTATGCTTCTGCTTGTCATTTAATTTCTCTGTGTGTGTGAGGAGGGTGTGGTCGGCGGCAGCCATACTAACCCCGACCCCAATTTTCTGCGGGTGCGTGCGTAGTTCCTTTGTTCTCTCCTTGGATGGCGTGTCGTGTACCGTGGACGCCCGTCCGTTCATTCGCATGTATTGTGTTCGCTGTGTAATGTGTTCTGTTATTAATTATTTCACTCGTATTATACTCACAGGTTAATGTGTGCGTTCGATAATTATTGAAAGTTATTCCGCGCCCCCTACTTTTATTGGCATATATATATATATCTATTCAATTTCGAAATATGTATAAACCAGTTTGGTTGAATTTGCATTCAATGAAATATGTATTGTAAATAGTTTATTTTTATTTTGAATGCCAAGTTTATTTAATATCAGGTTATACAAATATGTATATATAAGTGTGTTAATGTTAATATTGATATAACATTAATGTTAACATATATATATATATATATATATTTATATAATTAATTAATTATATTGTAAATTAATAGTGTAATAATTTGTTAATTTTATCATAAGATTTATAGAGATAATTTATTTATATATGTATTTTTCTTAAAATAAAGGTATATGTACCTATACATATATTCGCTTGGAAAATTTATATACATATATATTTATATAAAATGTAATTGGCTGAAAGTATCAATGTGATAATTTTTAAGAAGGTTTGCAATCATAGTGTAGTTGTGTAAACGGAGATAATTTTATGCTTTGTTAATAGATGGAGTTCTCCAGATTTAACAATTGAGGAAATTACTGTCTTAAAAATATTTTCTTTTATGGAGTTGTACCACAATTTGTTCATTATCAAGTCAATGATTTATTTAATTGGTGAAATATTATTGTCCTGAAATGTACTATATGGCTTTGTTTTGCGTGAGATTTTTTTTCATTGATTTAATTCTAGTTTCATTATTTGGGTTTATTTTATTGTGGGGACAATGCGAGATTAACAATCCTATTTAGGAGCCTATGTAATTCCAGAGGTGGGGTAATGTGGGTACTCTTGATTTTGTTTTGAATTTGGATCTGTGATGCTTATGGATCGGCTATACATTTGGACTGTACCAGTCTGTGGATGCGTTTCCTTGTGGTTTGGTGAGATGGTCATGCCTCACTTTTGATTGTCATTTGATTTAGTTCTTTATATGGTACAATCCTCGATGTTATTGTCTTGTGGTTGAGTGTCTAGAGGGAGTGGCTCTAAGTGGGTGGTTGGCGCACAAAGGGGTGCCAGGATAGCCCTCGTTAGAGTGAATTTAATAAGTGATAATTTAATTAATTAACTAGGGGGTGGGTAGTAACACACTAAAAAGATAATTGTTGCCTCATTCGCCTTTTAGTGCTACCATAGACTAAAGGGGATTGAGAAGGCCGTGGTTGGCATAATCGTTGCCTTGTCTTCACGAAAGGTAACGGTTCTGCATGAGCAACCCTATGGGGCGGTTCCTTGAGATAGGTAGCCTGGAAAACCATAGATGGAGGTGGTTCCTAGCACTTGGTTGCCTGGATAATCCATCAGTAGATGGAGGCGGTATCTTGCAATAGGTAGCCTGGCGAATCCATGTTAGCCCATGCGATGAAACTCTCCTCTAAAATCCTATTTATGTTGTCTTTTGGAAATCCTATGGAATTGGTCACTTGTCTTGTATTGGTGATTTTTGTTGTTGTTTGAATTTGAGTGGTCTCATGTGTTGTATGATTTTCATTAGCTGGTGGTAAGTCTTGTCTAGACGTTCTTGGTCGGGAACCCTTCCTTAGCAACTCCTAGCATGGGGGTGGTCGGGTGGATCATGTCTCGCACCCCGTTGGGATTCTCTCTTTTATGCAGGTTCATCTTTCAATGCTGAGTTGCAGTAGCAGCTGCTTCTTTGTTCGTGGGTTCCATATTTATGTACTTATGTTATATTTACACTGATGTATCACTCCCACCTAGTTGGGAAAGTTTTGTATATAATTGCACATGGTGCTATTGTGATGTAATCTCATGTTGATGCATTGTACTTTTATTGTAAACTTGGTTATGAGAAGAATTTACAATGATGTTATAACTTTGGATATCATTCTATCTTATGTCTTTATTATTGTTACTGATGTAATTATATCTATGGATGTTTGTATGTATGTTTCATGTAACGGTTAGTTAAATGCCTATGTTGTTAAGAATTAATTCTTAAGTAATGTCATCGTGTACCTCAAAGGATTAAGTCATGCAAATTGAATAATAGTTACATTGTGTTAATTAATGATCACTTCCTCGTTCTTTAAATATATATATATATATATATATATATATATATAT
>VDFB02003406.1:0-11324 GCA_007258455.2 Sequoia sempervirens | reverse complement strand
TTTTATAATTTCAATAAAAATAGGTCATGACACCCACCTTTTAGGTGTAAAATAGGATTAGATAGTCTTATGTATCATAGGAAAAGTGATAGCCTTAGTTCTTATATATCACTATAAAGCATCTCCACCTATACCCCTCACTCTCTCCATGTCTATCTCTACCTCTCTCTCCCTCCCTCTCTATCTTGTTGGGAAAAAGTGTGTTGTTTGCTTTGTATAATGATAATATAAAAAATAACATTATTTATAATGCATCCAAGGGGTCTAGGGATGTGTGCATCACATGGGTTAGACATTTTTGGGGTCAATTTATGTGTTGTATGTAATATTAGGATAAATATTTAATGTGAGTTTGCACATTTAGAAAATATTTAATATTGAGAAAACTTAAAACCAAAAATGGAAAATTTAATACCAAAAAGTAAATGAGGTGGGAAATGGTTGTGTAAGTTCAATAAATTAGTCACACGGTTTATGTAATAATACTTAATCTTATGCTTCTTCTTGAATGTTTTTGTTCGCATGACATTGGAGTTGGGGTTTATGTGGAACTATGGTGTTTATTATATGTTTGTGGTCATGTTTTGCTATTGCACTTCACTATTTTTTAGTGACAACATGGAGGATCGTTGATCTCTTTCTTTTTTTGAGGGTGGAGAACTTAGGAGAGCTATGGAGACTAGTGGAGAGAGTTGTATTGCAATTGTCTTGTTTACAAGTTTTACATATCCTTGTGGATGTTCATTGGTACTATATAATATTGGTTACACCTTCTATGTGAGTGTTATTGGTGGGTCTTTAGATGCCTTGATCATTTTAATATTTAGCATTACCCATGCAATGGAAGTTCCAAGATAGTGGACTTATAATTGTAGATTGGGCTTGATAGTTGATTGTATGAACTTCACCTATTATGATGAGTATATTTTGGTTTTGAGGTATGGTTATTTGAATGTGTTAGCAACTAGTTGTGGTTGTTATTCTAGGTATAGTGATTATTTATTGATATCTACTAAGGCATATTTGTTACCATTAGATTTAGTGTTTGAGTTTGCATATTATTTTGAGGTGAGATTTATTCTTTTATGTAACAATTAGTGTGGCATTGTAATATTCCTAGCTAAATCTACCTTTATTTTTCCCAATTTGAGCCTTAGGAATAATGTCAAATAGTTGACTTACAACTTCTATACTTGTTGATCGTAGTTTCTTTTGATATTTTTGATGTAGAAGATGATACTATGCATTCAATGAACTCAAATGAACATGTACCAAAGTCTGAAACTAACTAAGGATGCAGTGCAATATTCTTTTGGTAACTTTCAATGAAGATCTATGACTGAAATGACATGAAATATGCACTTATAGCTGATAGAAATTACTACAAACAATTGGAAAACACTTTGTATGCAACCCTTAATGATATTGTATTTCCAATGACTGCACTCAACATGCCAAGAAAGTAGATACAACAATTACATATCTTGACCAACAGTTTTTAGCCAAATTCTAACTCCACTATATTGTGAATATATGGCTTTTAATCTAATTACAACTTGGTACCAATGTATTTAATAAACTCCCATAGACCACCAAACCTATAATGCTAATATGATATTGTTCTACCATAAATAATGCAACTATAAAGTTGTCATAGAAACAACGATACAACTTGATGCCAAATGAAGTCTACAATGCAAAAAAAGAGGAACCTGAAAGTGACACCATGGTTGTAGTTGATGCTACCACATATGATAAATTGAATACCCTTTGAAATCGACCTTCTTGACCTTGTTTGACAGTGAATGATGTACATATAGAGGTGCATCCTTGCTTCAACCAAAAACAACTTTCTCTGAGGCTTCTACTCTCCCAAAATTAAATCGCTTCCCTCCTCAGCCACATGCCCAACCAAGAATGGTTGTATAGCCTGTTGCTATAAGAAATGTATTGTCTGTATTTAATGATTGTATGGCCCAGCTATGAAGATCTTTCAATGGAATGAACAGCCATATATGTCTTTAGATTTAATCAATGAGACATCTTCAAACCCTCTTCAAATTTCACCAATAAGCACAATATTGACCACTAGATGTAGTCAATCCGTAGAGAAACCTTAAGATGGTGTTGCACATCCTCAAGAAGTTGTCACAATGGAGATACTTCATTCTCTAAAGCCTTGAAATTGCAGAAGCTGTAGAAACCCTAGGTTTCTTCTTCTCCAAAGTAAATCACCAAAAGACAAGAGTAATATGATCCAAAGAATGAATAATAGCTTTGGTTGATCCCTTTTTATATTTTCTCATGAAGAGGTCGATCATCTAGAAGGTTCTTTTCAATTCATTAAAATATAATATTAAATGTGCACTTAAACTTATTGAATATTTCCTTAAAGTGGGCACTCATTTAATGTTCGTTAAGTCATTAAATGGCCCCCTTTAGACATAAAGTTATAATATAGCTTTATAATATGCTTTTAATGACTAATTATTATTAAAGTCACCTTTAATAATAATTAAATGATATAACTTGCACATTAATCCTTATTTCGCTAGGCCAACTGAAAATTGGGATCAACACTAAAATCACCACATGTCCAAGTGCCTTACTATAAACAGAAACACTGGACTCTTGTGACTTGTTGACTTACTATTGTGTGTGTGTTAAATGTGCAAAGTTAGTATCAACACAAACCTTAATGAAACAAATTTTATTAAAGATTCAAAGCAAAGAAGCTTCTCTAAATTGAAATTTAACGGATCTTTCAAGAATGTCTCATTGTCCTATATTCTTAATGATTTTTTTAACCTTTTGGCCCTCATATTTCTATGTGCATAAAGGCTATTGGAATGACACTTAAGAAACAAGATTAGTATTCAATATGTAAGCTAATTAAATTCCTACATGAACTATATGATAAAGATGATGATGGATACTATGATGAATGGTGGATGATTATGATGAATGGACAAACGGTGGTGGATACTATGGTAGTGATCTATATGATTCTATATATGATTCTACATATGATCAAATGCAAACTCTAAATATGCTAATCTAAAATGAAACTATGATGCAAGATGACATAAAATGCAACTATGAAGCAAAGTGCTATTCTAAGATTTAGCTATGATGCAAAAAATGATATAAAATGTAACTATAAGACTCCATAATGCTCCCGAGCTCAAACAATAAATCTGCACGATAACTCTATTCAAAAGTGGATTGCAATTTACAATGCCAAAGGGTTGTATTTATAGCCTTTTCCAAGCATCTGGTGAGGTGGCAACAATCAACGATCCAGATTCGAACAAGAAGAATGGATGGTGGAGATGAAGAGAATCAAGACATTGTCCCCTTGACCAAAGACAACATGCCATTTGGATGGGAGAATCTCTTGACCAATGGGCAACATTCCATTTGGATGGAAGACTCAAGTGTGGGAAGAAAAGACCATGTGCTTTTGAAATTGGTGGAAGTGTGTGAGGAATGAGCCATGTGCTTTTTAAAATGAGTAGAAGATAATTCTAATTAAAAATTAGAGTTATTTAATTTCATGTGACCTTGGTGAGGTGGCACAAAAAGTTGTAGACATGTGCTCAAATTCCTAATCGAGATTAGTGAAGATTAATTAAATACAACAATCTTATGTGTATACACCTAAAAATGGTCACATCACATAACGGTAATTAATTAAATATTTTAATTTAATTAAATCCTCGAAGTTCAATCACATTATAAATAAATTTAAATAATTTATTTATATTTGTTCATTCTTTCATTTCGATTAAATAAATAAGTTTATTTAATCACTTTTCTTATTCGTTTCTTAATTAATTAAATAAACATTACAATTTATTTATATTAATTATCATATAATCTTGGCTTGAATATTTTATTCAAATAAAGATTAAATATTCCTTTCTTCTAAATAAATCCTCTAAATACTATTCATAATTAAATATTTCAAAATATTTAATTAAAGTCTTCTAAATTCCATTCATAATTAAATATCTCAAAATATTTAATTAATTCTTCTAAAGTCACATCACAATTAAATATTATAAATATTTAATTGAAATCTTCTATAGTTCTAAAATCAAAATCAAACTCACATAAATGAATTAAATAGAATTTATTTATTTAATTAATTTGGGATTATCTTCAACAACCAAGAAACAAAGCCAAAACAAAATTAAATTCTCTGTTCCTATGCAAGCTTGTTCCCATGGGTTGAAGACAGACTTCCATTCTTCTCTCCAACCTCCCAACCTCTTCCATCTTCCTCTCAACCTCTCCATCTCTCACCATTCAAACTTACCAGACAACCTCACAGCCATTGATTCTTGCCAGCCAAGATTGTGCCTGCAAAAAGCTATAAAAAGGACTGTCGGGTCTTTGAAATCAGATAGAAGCTTTCAACAAAGAAACTATAGTCAAATAGCTCTCAAGAATCCATAGCATAGTCCTACAACATCCATAGTTTTCAATATCATAGCATATCATGGCCAATCATCCACATAGTTTAGTTTCAATTTACAGCCCTTGTGCATAATCTACAGCCCCTGTGCATATCCGTCAGCATTCTCACCTCCACCAGCATATAGGATAGAGAACTTCCTTTGCATACTCATTCTACATATTTCCATTTGGAGAAGCCAAGCTTACACAATCTGAGAGCAGCAGTTTCGAACAAATCTCTGGAGATAGAGAAAGATGGAACGCTTCTGAAGAATTCACGTTTATTTTAAATTTCATTTCAATTTCTTAGTTTAAAGTTCTATTATTTGTGTTTATTGTTTTCATTTTGATAACATATATTCTAATACACATTATGGAAATTTTTTTATTTAATTAATTTAGAAGAATAAGTTTTAGATTTGGAGAATTTAGAAAATGAACAATATAAATAAATTAAGAATTTATTTATACGTAGTTGAAATATTAATTAAATAGCTAGTATTTAATTAATTAAAGGTGATGACCGATTTTAGGTGTATACATTATGCCCCTCTTTGAAGTAATGTGTTTACACATTGCTTCAAATAAAAATTTGATACCGATGCTCAGAAATTTTTTTGATGCCCCAGAAATGCCCCAAACATTGCTTTTTAGGTACTGATGAATATATGCCCCTCGAGAGATAAATCGGTGAAGTTTGGAATTTTGATGTTTTGTCGATGATTGGATGATTGTGTGATGTTGCAATGATGTGATGATGATGCAATGTTAAACCAATGATACTTTGATATCAAACACGATTTATCTCCCAAAAAAGAAGATTGAGCCTGCCAGATTGATTAATTGATGCCTTATGTTGCCTCCTTGTGTTTGATGTTTGATGATCGCGTTTAGCCGATTGATTTGATGATGTTGATGTGATAGTTGATGATTGACCTCATGATAGGTGAGGATCAATGATAGGATGATGATGATGATTGACCTCATGATAGGTGAGAGTCAATGATAGAATGTTGATGATTGTCCTCATGATAGGTGAGGATCAATGATAGATTGATAATTGACCTCATGATAGGCGAGGATCAATAATAGATTGATGATTGACCTCATGATAGGCGTGGATCAATGATAGATTGACGATTGACCTCATGATAGGTGAGGATCAATGATAGATTGATGATTGACCTCATGATAGGTGAGGATCAATGATAGATCGATGATTTACCTCATGATAGGTGAGGATCAATGATAGTTTGATTGATTGATGGACCTCATAATAGTCGAGGTTCGATCAATTGATGAACCTCATGATAGGAAAGGTTGAGTTGATTGATGAACCTCATGATAGGCGAGGTTGATTTGATTGATGAACCTCATGATAGGCGAGGTTGGATCGATTGATGAACCTCATGATAGACAAGGTTGAATTGATTGATGAACCTCATGATAGGCGAGGTTTGAATTGATTGATAAGATTGCTGATTTTTGATATGTTATGATCATAGGAGGATTTCTGCATCTGGTGCAAGTGGATTCAGATTTGATTGGGCGATGTGGTTTGACTTCTCTAATTGATTGATATGCCCTAGTATAGGATTGATTAATGTACTGAGACTTGATGTAAACACTTATTCAGTTGAGACATTATGATTTCTACCATTTTTTATATTGATGTATCTCTTTATACATTTGGATATCCTTGTGCACTTGACATTATGATTTTGAGGTTATATGCTATGCGGCGATGATGATGATTGATCTATGTGCCTATATGTGTTTATGATGTTCATATGATGATGATTATGATGGATGCATTTTATTTCTTCTTTATGATGCTATGTGAGGTTCTATATGATGATGATATGATATACTACGGATACAAATGATGATGTAACTGATGTGTTTTCTAATATGAGAATGATGTGTTTTTGTTTAATGTCAAGTGTACTCAATCCATTGATAAGAGAGATAACATAATTGTTATAGCTTTGGAAACCCTATAAATATAGGTGCAAACTAACATGGATGCAATCTACTCTAACCATGCAAATCTCATATGCAAAAGTTGTCATTCGTAACAACCAATTTGTCGTGCTTTTTATCATCATTGGGCCTTTAAAATGTTGAAAGTGAGTACAAGCATCAATGGCATATTTAGACCATGATGACCTCAGTGCTACTTCCATGATGTTTGATAGTGCAAGTTAACACAAGCATCTAAGTATAATTAAACTGAGATGACCTAAGTATTGCTTGCATAAACAAACAAGAGTTAATCATTTTCCTATGCAAATCTGAAATGTCATTAGTGATACTTTGTAGAGCACGTCCCACAACAATTTGCACAGTAATAATGATCAACTCATAGAAAGCAGACAAAGAAAAATCATACTCCTTCCTGGCTCCTCTAGTTCAATACATCATCGAGGTGCTCTAGAGATATGATAGCAAAAATCAAAGTACAACAATTGAACATTTGTGTTTGATGTGATAAACCCATGATTCAGAAGGAACATCATCCATTTGAAGCGTGCTTTTGGTTTAATTGATTTGGTTGTTTTGATGTTTGATGGTTGATGTGTTACTGATGATGATTGATGTTCAATGTTGGGTTGCACTATGATCATTGTGCTTCTTGCATTGTCTAATTGTTGTTTGTCTATTGGTTCAAGCTCAAAGTTTACTTTCCTCCAGTGAGTTCAAGATTTTTTCCCCAGTCTGGGGTGAGACACGACCATGATGCCAGGATATGTACATGAGGTTGTCCAATGATAGGCAGATGGATGGCGAAAGCGAATGGTGAAAGTGAATGGTCGGCATGCTCAAATAGATGGAAAAGCTAACCTATCACAAATAGCGCATGTTGCCAGGTTTTCACTACTTGCTTTTATTGCACTTTTTCAGATTTTATGTTTTTTTTTATTTTTTGATTCTTCACTTTTTTTGTATTTTTCTCTTTTTCTCTTTTTTTGTATTCTTCATTTTTTCTAATTTTTTGGATTTTTGTTCTTTTTCTAATTTTTGGATTTTTCAAGGACATTTAAGATGGAATGATATGATATGATTTTTTGAAGGAACAAGATGCCCCACAATGGAGGTAATGCAACCATGGATAAATGATAGATCAAAATGAAAGATTCACTGCAAAACATGTTACACAAGCAACATATCTCTTGTCGAAAGATGATAATGGTTGAATGATTAGGATGTCAGGAATGATTGATTCCATAAGGCATGATGATGATAAGTACTTAGGATCACTAACTTCCTCTAATTACGATAAGATTGATGATTTTTGATGATTGATTTGACAAAAGATATGAGGATTGGATAATGTTTTACAGCTAGGCTCAAATATGATTTGCATGATAAGATTCAAGGTTGCAAAGGGACATGATGACATGGATTTTGATAAGCTAGGAGATATGGAATGGAAGAAAACGAGGATAAAGATAATGAATGGGATGATCAAAATCAACTAGGTAAGATACAGACACAAGGCCCAAGCATTTTTCCCCTATTCATCATCAAGACCAAGGAAGGAAAGAAAGGATGTATTTAGAAAGAATGATGGAATATGGATATATAAGACGAAAGATATGGATAAAGCGTATAGGATAAGATATATGATGTTCAAGGAGGTCCTTAACCTTGTCGAGATCAAAGGTGGGAAATATGGAGGATAATATATGCATGATAGGAAGATGGAAGAAGAACTTAAGCATCAAGTTTCACGACCAAATATCCCTTTAGTAAACCATAGTAAATGGGAATTAGACTCATAAATATTGGCCTATTAAAGGTATGATGGAAGAACCAAGGACTTATCCAAAGGTTTGGATTAAAGGAGAAAAATGGGGGATGAATGTTGAGTAATGTATAGGAGGTGGGAAGGCTTGTTGATGGATAGATGGAAAGGATTGCAAGGTCAACATTGACACACGCCTTGAAGGGTGGTGGAGTGATGGAGGAAAAATGGATTTGGAAGTTCAGAGGTTTTTAGATGGAAAATTGGAGGAAGCTTTTGGATTAGAAAATTTGGATGCCAATTTAGATTTTATTGCTTCTATGAGACTTTTTGGAATCCACATGACTTTTGACTTTGATATTTGCTTTGTGGGCCTTTGTGGCCTTTGAGATTTTTCTTTTTTCTTTATGGACCTTTGTGGTCTTATTAATTTTTCCTTTTGCTTTGATGGGCCTTTGTGGCCTTTTGAAATTTCCTTTTGATTTATGGACCTTTGTGGTTTTGGAAATTTTCTTTTTGCTTTGATGAGCCTTTGTGGCCTTTTTGATTTTTCTTTTGATTGTGGATCAAATTTTCTTTTATTTTTGCATGCCTCTTTGAGGAGACATGTCGATCCTTTGATACATGTGGATTTTGATATAGAAGCTTTTGACATTTGGCACCCAAATTGCTTCCAAGAGCAATAGGAGAAGTGGATTGAGATGAATTGTATGGAGGTATTATGGATGAGTGAGTGTAGGTAGAATTTTGAAAGGGGATCAAGGATGTGTGCCTTTGTTGTTCTTGAGGAATAGGATATGGACCTAGGATAGATGGAAGGTTTGATGAACTAGGATGAGGACCTAGGATAGATGGAAGGTTTGGTGGATTAGGATGAGGACCTCAGATAGATGGTAGGTTTGATGGACTAGGACACTTAGATGTATAACCAAGGCCATGGTAATATGGGTTTTCTTGAGAAAAAATGGGTTCTAGGATACCTTGTTGATGAAGTCCTAATCATTTTCCTTTGTAGTTCATACTTTGACACATTCGTTTACCAGTGGGATATATGTTGTTTTTGAAACAAGATGCGAGTCTATTTTGGGGAGGATATGATATGGATGAAACGATAGGTGTCGGAAGTAAACCAAATCGGATAAAGGTGGAGGGTCCCAATTTGTAGGTGTGGGGTTCATGGATAGCTTGTATAGGTGTGAAAGGCTCTTGACATGGGGATGATGGGGTACTTTGATCTTGACTTGGAAAAGGAGTATGAGGTGTAGAAGATGGAGTAACTTGCTCTTTACCAGATACAAAATCATCATGGAGTGGTATGAAAGGAATATCTTGATCTTGAGAAGGATAAACATCCTCATGGAATGAAAGGGTATCCTTGCATGGAAGCATATCTTGATCTTGATGAGGAAGGGAATCATGAGATTTTGTAGAAAGTATATCTTGATCATCAGATGGTAGGACATCATTAGATAGGATGGAAGAATTATCATGCTCCTAGGATGTAATGAATCTTGAGATGGTATGGATTCATCAGATGTGGTGGAAGGAGGACTTGGAAGAATACTTTTCTGTTGAGATGGAAAGGAATCATTAGATGCAGAAAACAATTCTCCTAATGTCAATACCTCAGGGAAGAATGCAGATACACTTTAAAATTTTACAATTACAGTCCAATTAAGATGCACTATGAAACAGATAACAAAAATAGAGTATTTGACAATCACACAAGAACACCAGATATACGTGGGAAAACCCTTACGGGAGAAAAACCCACCACACCAAGAGAAATCACTTTGTATTACAGTAATAAGGATTACATACAATTTTCAGACTTATCGTTCTAGTGTCTGTTTACAGCAGCATTCACCATTAACAAACTTGCACAAGAACCTTTACGTTACAAACTTCACATAATAGAAATCACTCTGATCATGCAACTGCATAGCAATCTGTCGATGCAACCCAACTTTGAACCAACCAATTACAATCTGCAATCATAGAGTATATCTCCGTTGTTCCATGTCCATCAAGCTTCCTCACAGAACCATCACAACAAACCAACTGCTAACTGTTTACATTCAGCTCCTCCTATTCGTCCACGAGCCTCCACATAGGATGGTCAATCGGTCAACAGAATTCGCACTGTGTTGGCATCTCAGTGAGACACTAACAGTGTCTCACCAATGCCACTTAGACTTCATATCGGTATCGCCAAGAGTCAGTGTAGTTTCCAAGATGTTCTATCAAGCTTCATGTGTTACATCGAGTCACCACACAGTCGCCCAGACCTATCACTTTCGCCAGGAGATCATAGCAAGACACCAAAGGTTACACCGAAGTCACAAGTCATATCAAGCTCCAAAGAATAGTCGCCAAGACTTTTTTCTATCGCTAAGAGGTTTCTCCAAGATCACAAAAGTTACTCCGAAGTCATCATCTGTCACCAAGACATATGTCTTTTTTCGAGAGATCTTATCGAACTCCAAGACTTACCCTGAAGGCTCCAACATAAAGTATTGTCGACAAGACATGCTGATATCACCAAGAGGTCTCATAGAGCAACATTAAGTTACACCAAAAGTATACAACTATCGGCAAGACCGAACACCTTCGCTGAGACATCTCTTTGAAACCCTTTGTGTTACACCGATGACTAACACTTGAGCCCCCGTCGGTGAGACATTTCAATGTCGCTGGGACATCTTATCAAAACCATTTTGTTATCCTAAAGACCTCAATATGAATCCTGTTGGTGAGACATTAACTTTCGTGGAGACTTCTTACCGAGCAGCTATAGGCTATCCTGAAGCCTGTGGTTGCCATGAGTCTCCCCGATTCACGATTGAATGGCCTATCAGCCAGAGGTGTCTATGCGGTAAGAGATCACAGCAACTGCTCTATGTTATAGTGATAGACTCCAAAGAGTAACCATTTAGAAAGACTCCTGCAAGGTCATAGCGATAGATCCACAGTGAAAGCATTCGGAAAGACAGAAACTAGGTCACAGCGACCTATTCAAAATAGAATGTATCAACGCTGCTAGTCGGCTAGACATGATAGATGTCATACCGACTTTGCTCCAGTAGAGGTTATAGCCTGTGATGATTGAGGCACA